>JAEMTY010000267.1:0-25000 GCA_020423425.1 Chrysopa pallens
ATTTACTTAAATGTTATATACCTCCTCCTTTTTTAGATCCTCGCTCACCAAATTTATTTTGTTTACTAATCATAATCAGTTCCGACAGTTTTGATTTTATTTAAAATAAGCCGTTTTACTTCGCCTTTTGAACCAAATTTTTTTCCTGAAGATGAACTTTTTGACGTTGGCATCTTCGTCAAAATCAGAATCGTAATTCATTCCTTTCAACCACCGTTTTCATTAATTTGTGACACGATTCATTTTACCCTTTAATAAATAGTTGTTCAGTAACATGAATGTAAAATGTAAACCCGTAGTTGGACTCAAGAAATTTCGTCATGTATTATTTGAAAGTTAATTCTACCCACACATAAAATGAATGTCAAGCTTATATATAGCTTCATCCATATGCTAGGCCGGAGACTTATTGAGATATTAATATTAGTGTTTAATGTGTACATACATATATCACTAAGAATTATAATGGAAAATATCCCTTAATATACCACTTTTATTTTTGTGAAATATAATAAATTTTCTCTTGTTTCAGATAACACTGTATCAGTACATGACATAAATGCAATTAATTTTAATTTAGTATATTCAATACCAAAGAGTAAAGGTCCTGCCACACTTTTTAC
This sequence comes from Chrysopa pallens, assembly GCA_020423425.1. Classification (NCBI taxonomy): domain Eukaryota; kingdom Metazoa; phylum Arthropoda; class Insecta; order Neuroptera; family Chrysopidae; genus Chrysopa; species Chrysopa pallens. Next base: position 624 of record JAEMTY010000267.1, read on the forward strand.
ACTAGATATTAAGGTAAGATATCATTTTCGAAAGGTTTTTATAGTAAAATAACTCACAAAATAAACGTAAAAGAAATTTTATTATCATTTAAACTAACGAAATTGAAATCAACGAATAAAATTGCAAAAAAAATCCATTTATTTAGAAAGACTACCAATATAAGCATTAACACAAAATTGTTTGGTTTCTAGATCCAAACGTAGAAACTTTAGCTTTTTTTGTCTCATTTCTAAGTGTTTTATTTATCTTTACATGGTTAAAACAGCGGTTGAATAATTATTAGCTGGGGGGAAATTGCAAAAATTTCGTGCACATGTACATTAGTCTGATATTTTCAAATAGATCGTTTTTGAGTAAAATAAAAACAAATATTCTGTCTTGATTTTGTTTTACTGGCGCTTTATTTCACAAGTGCGGTGGAAATTATTCGAGCGTAAGACTGTTAAATACTATAATTTAATTTTTAGAACAATGTGACCATTTAATTATATAAATGTTTAGTAATATATCATGCAAATTAGCCTGTTAAAAATAATTTTTACGACTTCGTGACTTGAACACCTTTAGGGAGAGGGACGCTTTGATCAAAACCATCTGTTTAGTAGGAGAAACAATTTTTCTGATTTTACGTTTAATTATCTCAAGATTGAAGTTTTACTAACAACTTGTTAGTAAAAAAAATTTTGATAATCACTCCATCGATATTTCTTAATTTTATATTCCACTATCGAGAATTTTCGTAGAGAGAAAGTTTGGCGTCTCGTCAAAACAAAGCTACTCGTGAAGTTTTAGCTAGATATCAAAAAATAAACAGTGTACTAAGGGATTATGTTTCACAATCTTTAATCCTATGTACTCAACATATTAAAATTTTCCTCTTTATACTTTTTAAGCAAGGTTTGCTAGATAACCAAAAATGATCTTCTTAATTTACTGTTATGGGAAAAGATAAAAAAACACTTCCATTTCAAATACATTTTATTTGCAATTCGGCTATTTTTTTAAAATATTTTCACAAATTAAGACTCGCCTCAATAAATTATTTTTCAAAATTTATATTTAATTTTATTTTTATTTAGAGAAAGACATCAATGACTGGAGAAATTTCAGTTCTTGTACGACTATGTGTGTCTGTTAAACGTAAATTACAATTATATTATTGGAAAAATAATCAATTTCTTGAAATGCAAGATATTTCATTAAATGATGTTCCACGTGCAATAACATGGTGTGAGGAAACTGTTTGTGTGGGCTTTAGAGGTGAATACACATTATTTGATGTGAGTACCAAAATTCTAAAAAATTAGATAAAAAATAATCAGTCTAAATATCAGTCATCATATGTTTGAATTCGCCGTATCTGCTATTTAGACTTTAGTTTATAAAATGAAAACTTAATTTACATTTGTTGTTATAGCTTAGTGGCACACAAAGTGAATTGTTTCCAACAAGCAGTAATCGATCTTCAGAACCATGCATTACCAGAATTTCAGATAATATAATAGCGCTTGGTAGAGAATGTCAAACGGTTTTAGTCAATAATCAAGGAAATGCAGAAACAAATAAAGTTCTTAAATGGAGTACTACTCCTCTGGCTATGGGTAATGGAATATTTATTTTAAATTCGAAAAACACAAAAATCTGTTAATTCCACGATTTATCCTTTGATTCAGAGATAATTCCTCATTAATAGTTAAATAAATACAATTTTTGAATCTTTAAATCTAATATAAACTCAAATAATCAAAAATGGGACACCCTTAATGTTTCGCGCTTACTTAAAATTATAAATTCACTAATTTTACAATTATTGCAGTTAAAATTAATTTTTTAGATAGATTAACAATATCAATTTCGTTAAGCAACTGTACACAACATACAAATCGGCTATTTGATGTTTTTAAATACGTATAAAATTCGAGAGTCGCAGTTTTGATTTTTTGAGTATGTTTAATTCAATAAAATTGCTTTTGCCCGGAGTTTTTAACATTTTGCTACAAGATTTGGCACAATAATTATTTTTATTGGAAAGTGTATGTTGATGAACATTGATGTTTTTATGTAAAATTAATAATATCTGGAAAGTATAACGTGGTGATCCATTCTATCGAATGTCCAATTTAACCAAACAATTGTTCAAAAAATCCGCCGTGAATTCGTTAAAAAAATAAGAAAACGAAAATATTATGTCAAATATCTTTGACACTGCATTTTCTCATATATATAAACGTTTTCTAATATAATTTTCGCGCTACTTTATTTCCTACAAGAAAGATTGATTGTTTGTGGCTTTATAGTTATTAAAGAAAATAATTTAAAAAGCTTCTTTTAATTCTATAATTTTAGCTTGGGATGATCCATATGCATTAGGATTATTGGGTGAAACCGTGGATGTTCATACAGTTGAACCATGTGGCTTAATACAAAGTTTAACTGGGCTACCAAAAGCTCGATTAATAGTACGATGTAAACAAGGATTTCTATATGCAGCTAGTGTTACTCATGTTTGGTGTATAAGAGCTGTTGATATCGCTAAACAACGTCAAGTTTTACTCAATAATAAACAATTTCAACTTGCATTAAAATTAACGGTATGTACTCATTCGAACGTTTAATGAAATTTTCCGAATAGTACTATACGCAAACTTAAACCTAGATTTTTAATTTTGAAATCTATATCAGTCATCATTGTTAAAGGTGGGCCTGACAATGGCGTTGGAAAAATTAATAAACCTGCAAAATTGATAAAATATTCGATATTTTATAGAAACTGGTAATTTATAAAATTCAGTCTGTATAACAACAAATTGAACCTTTTATATTTATGTTATTTTTGACATGAGATCAACCAACCAGTTATTTAAGAAATAAAATGATAAATGTCTGAAATTTTATTATTTATCTGACGCTATTGAAGATATTTCTCAAAAATAATTTTGTATAAAATGGGTTTGAAATTAAAAATTCTGTTTTCCATCAAAATAGTCATGTAAACATTCACGAAATTTCATTATATAAAGGCTACAAAACTGTAGATGAACATTTTATAGATTTTTATATAATTTTTTCACTTCTAAATATTTCAGAGTATATCAGATGAAACTGAAGAAGATAAAAAACAAAAAATATATCAAATACAAACATTATACGCTCATGATTTATTTGCAAATAAAAAATTTAGGGAATCAATGGATGAATTTTTAAAATTAGAGACAGATCCATATGATGTCATTCGTTTATTCCCTGATCTTTTACCACAACAACCAAATGATTCAGATACAACGCCAGTTGTTAAATTACAAGACAAAGATTTAGAAAATGGTATACTTGCTTTAATTGATTATTTACGATTTGTACGACGGAAAATATCTGTCCAAAATTCTACGGAAAATCCTAATGGAAATGGACCAACTTCAAAATCTGCTTTGCAACTTCAACAAATTATTGATACAACTTTATTGAAATGTTTTTTACAGGTAAGTAATAAATAATGAATAGAAATTGATTTAATATTTTCGATTTTGTAATTTAATTCACAAAAGTGTTATACCGTATGTAGAAATAAATACGCTTATCTGGTAAAAGTGTATGTTGAGACCTTAATGACAAATAACAACTGAATTGACAGAGAACCATTTCTTAATAAATCAATATAACTTAAGTATAAGCACGAATGTATCTTTTATAACTAAAAATGGTGCAATTTTGTTATTTTTTTTTTTTTTTGTGTCTAATTATTCTGGAATTTTTATCAGAATTGATCATTTTAGAGCAATGGCACTTTAGTAGTTTGTGGTTACCCTGAAAAAAATCGAACATTAATATATTAATCATGTGCTGGTATTGTGAATTAAAATTTTTGCATATGTGATAAAATAAGTACCTTTTCCGGAGATTTTATTATTAAAGTGTTTTGCGAAATACATCTAAAATTCATTTAAATTTTAAGTTACAAGAAACATTGAAATCAAGGAGGATTCGTTGATTAAAATATAGTATTTGAAATATAAAGTACTAGATACTTTTGCGAATAATATTTTAATAAAAAAAACTTTTATTAAAATACAATAATACTGTCATATAAAATTAGTGCTAATAAAAACAGATGAGAAATTTAACAGACAGGCGATCTAAATAATATAGAGAACGCTGACGACTGCGGAAATCATAATTCTTGGTTAAAATGTCAAATTTTATTTGTAAATAAAATAAAATAGTTTGATGTGGGTATTATGAAATTGCGACGTTAAAGCGCAAGTTCGACGAAAATATTTAACATTAATCAAACTCATAGTATCATTTCAGAAAACTATTGAAAAAAACACTAATCATAGACAATAGATTTAGTTAACACAAACTCCTCCTTCAATGATTGTTTGGAACAATCTAGAAAAGAGACTACTCCGGATAAGCAAAGAAATAATAGATTAGCATTATTTCGAAAGTTTAATCTAGAACGATAAGATACATAAATTTAGGCGCAAAGGATATGTGTATTTTTTTATCTGTAGAAATTGGAATATTTACTATTCTTCAGTAAACAGAGGCGATTAAAGTATTTAAAACTACATTTGATGTGAATATTTATTCATATAAAATAATACAATGGTTTAACCATACTACGAATAATTTAAAAATAAAAATCATTAGTAATTATATAAAATTACTTTTCAAATGATTAATAAATCTTTAATTATTTTCATTATTAACCATTTGCATTTCTAAACTTTTAGTCGCAACTCGCTTTATTATTTTCTCGTCTTCCATCTTTAATTCTATCATATCATTATTTGGGAGCTCCGTGTTATGGAACAAAATGGCATTACTTTCATATTCTAATTGTGAGTCGACTAATGTTAGAGTCTCCTTTTTCTTTTTGTCTGTTTCATTTGTTATTTTTTCCTTGAATACATTTTGGATTAGATTAGTTTGAATATCTAAGTCTGTAACTTCTATAGCCTTTTTTCCGTTTATAACTATTTCTTCTGGTATGTTTTTCTTGGTTATCTTTTGCTTTAGAATGTTTTCTTCATGAATTGCATACGTGATATTCCCAATATAATTACTTGTTATGCCTTCAACCCCATTTTCCTTCATTTTGGAATCCACTTGCTCCGTATTTGTTTTCTCCCATTTATCTTCCATTTTTCGGCTTTGAATATTCTCTACATCAATTGAAAAAGTTAAATTAATTTCAGTATCCTTATTTTCTACATCTTCGTTGTCATTTTTAATTTCTGCTACTTCTGCACTTTCATTGAAATGAACAGTTTTCAGTTTTGATTTTTCATTGAAGAATATTGTGTCATAAGCTAAACCTAACAGATCCCCAACATCTGTATCATCTAATGAAGCTTCATCTAATAAGGTTTTTCTTATTTGTTCCCGTTTAAGTTGTTTCATTTCTTTCAACAATTTTTTCATTTTTATTTTATAATCTAATTCGTCAATTTCCTCTTCATCTAAACTAGAACTACTTGAACTTTCAAGTTCAAGCTTTTTACTTTTTATGTCTTTACTTATACTTTTCTGTTTTTGTTTTTTTAATAACTTTCCGCCACATACGATTTTTGATTTTTTCTTTTTTTCATTATAAATCATTCTAATTGCAGGATTATAATTGAAATTTGGATCATAAAATTCAAATTTATTGTACTCCTCAGCATCTTTTTTATCTTCATCTTTAGTTTTTTTATTTTCCAACGATTGATGCATTTTGGAATATGTTTTTCGCATTGTCGTTGGTATAGCACTTGCAAAAAATGAATCTAAATTTTCTTTAAATTCATTCATATCGTTACGAATTTGTCGAATAGCTTCTGCAGTTTTCTGACTATACGGTTTTTCTTCCTCATTTTCATCTTTTGTACTAGTTACAGCTCCACTGTTTGAAGTTTTAGTTTTTGTTTCAGTTTCTTCAGATGCTTTATCTTCGGTATTTTCAGGTTGAGCATAAAAACTTCCGTATTTTTTATATCGTTCAACTTGTTCCATCGTTGGAATAATTGGATCTTTCCTACGCTCGTCGTCAGATGATTCACAACAACTATCGTAAGTAGTATCTGTCTCAGTTCCACTACTTGCAGTTAAAGTATCTGATTCACTTCCTCTTTGTATAACCCAACCGTTATTTGAAGTCATTGGTATTACTTTTTCTACATATCGTCTAAATGAACTCGTTGCTCTAGAATCATTAATTGTACTTTCCAATTCTAAATCTGATTCATCTTCTGCAGACATAAATTCAGGACTATTAATAGATTGTGTACAGCTTCTTAATCCTTGGGCGACAGTAATTTCATGACTACGTGGGGTAATTTGATCTGAATCAATAAGAACGTTAGTATCATGTAAATTTGATTTATTTTCATTATTCAATGATGTCAAATTCAAATCAATTACTTCAGAAAAAACTTGAGAAGTTATCTCACGTTCTATTACACATTGTTTCTCCATATTTACTTCTAATTCTTTTTTCTCCAGTAATTCCGAATTCAAATTGACTACTTCAAAAGAACATAATGATGAAGTCGAATTATTAGTAGAACTATTCTCCATTTTGATATATTCTGCATTCTGTAACAGTGATGAGGTAGAATTTCTATAACTATTATTAACTTCATTATTTCCTTCTTCAATCGATTTTAAGTGATCCAGCGAAGAAGTTGAATTTATCGAAGAACTGAATCTTTCCGAATTTTCCACTACGTTATTTATTAGAGGATTCAATATATCCAGAATAATTTCTTCACTTGTTTGTAATTTATCAAATTGATCTTCACTTAATTTTACATTATCAAAATATTCTTCAAGTTGTTTGGAAGTCAACTCATTACTTTCGGCTTTGTTCGTGAAATCTGTAATATTGAGCTTAAACCACCCATTTTGTTCTTGTTTTCTTTCATTATCCACATTTTTTTTCACTTTGGAATCAATTTTTCTGTCCTTATTTTCTACATCGTTTTTAATTTCTACATCTGTTACTGTATTTTCGACATTCATTTCTTCTATTAAAACTCTTTTGTTTGTATTTTCAATATTTGAATAATTTTTTTCCTTAACTTTCCAAGGAAGAACGATACCATCATTGTTTTGGTTTCTATTTTCATCGTTGTTAGAACTTTTACGAATAATAAAATCATCCGAATTTTGTTCCTCAACTTGTTCATCATCTTCACTTAGTTCGTCATTTCTTTCTTCACCCAAATCATTCGCCTCGGATGATACATAACTAATGTTACTCCTAGTTATATCGTTGTCAGTGTCATCATCTCCGAATTCTTGAGCTGTGGATGTACCAATTCCACTGTCATGGACTGATATATCATTATTATTATTGTTATTGTATTCATGTAATGGAGGTCGTTGTCCTCGAATACGCAAAACTAAATCAACGCTATCTTGGATTTTTTTATGATCCCTCTCAATCCAACGGCGACGTTCTTCGGTTTCTTCTTGTACACCACCACGTTCCCATGCTTCAGCACACGCGCGGTCCCGTGGAAAAACAGGACGATCATCTAAAACAAGAGATAATTTAATTATATGAACTACCTTTGAATTTAAATTGTTCATAATACCATAACTCCACACTCCGTAAAATTTTCAAAAGAAATTAAACCAATATATGTAATTGGTAGTGGATGCAATGCGATAATTGTTATTTAAAATTATTATGTTTTTGTGGGATATTTCACTCCATTTTCGAAGTGCTGCTTTTAATAACTAGTAGCCCTATTGAAGCGCAGACCTCATTCACGATTAGACCCCATCCTTATAAAGACTCAGAAAAAAATTTGGAAAACTGTTGACCCTAATGGTCATTCCTGCAACTTCCCGCTAATTCCAAACCTAAGCACTTAAAATTTAACTTATTACAATATTTTTGACCTTCGATGTGAAAAAAAACTTGTTCCCGAATATTTCGTTAACGATAGCTCTCGAACCAATCAACTGATTTTTACGTTCTTAGCGGCGATCGACGTGGTTTTTAGAGCTTTAATAATTATTCTATTTCATCAAAAACGATCCGAAAAGAAATGTCGGAGTTATGTTAAAAAAACACTCGTTCCCAAATATTTCGTCATTGACGTGGTTTTTTTAAGCTTTAAACACTTTTTTATGAAATTTTTCGTTTACGATATCTTTCAAACGAATCAACCGATTTTAACCAGATTGGCGGCGATCGTGGTTTATCAAGGTTAAAATCCGATTAGTTTTTGGAGTTGATCGATAGTTTTTGAAGTTGATAGCCATTTAAAAGTTATTTCAAAAAAACCACATTAAAAAAATTGTTTTTCTTACCAAATTGTATTTAAAATCTAAGTTTGGTCAAGTCCTTTCGAATGGCACTAACAGCGATAAAATCGGTCGAGCCGTTCAAAAGTTATAAGCGGTTCACATATTTTCACACACACACATACAGACTTAGTGACAATCTCGCAGGGGTAGTCAGAGAAGCTTCCTGTAACCTCAAAACGGGGTAAAACTAATAAATAACTTCCTTGAAAATCTTCGATTTTCTTAGCGGGAAGACAAAAAACTCTATTGTCAAAAAGAAGAAAATTTGTGTGGCCTATACCTCTCATAAAAATTGAAGCACGGGTTCAAAAATTACAGCCGAACAAACATAGATAGATAGATACAGACATAAATGCAAAATCTTCTAGTTTTGCCATAGACCTCACTTTTTCCGGTCAATAAAATATTGCTAATTCGATAACGAATTGTTTTTATCAGCCCGAGTGGAAACCGACTTGTGGGTAGACATCGAGATTTGAAAGAAACGATTTTAATTCTCTATAGCTAAAAATTAAATTTCAATAGTAATATTTCTAAGCCTAAAATAAATCGAATATTTCAAAAGCTTTGAAATATGTGAAAGACCATCGCCAAGTGCTTTAAAACTTTGAGGAATGATAAATTCAAATTTTCAGATTTTTTTTAATGAAAAGTGCATCAATATTTTGATGAATCAATCAATCAACTCAATAGTGAAATGAACTTCTTTTTGAATAGTTTTCCTCCGAGATGATAATTTAAAACTTTGATTTATTAAAACATTATATTTTCGCGTGTTTCATCATAGATGCTTACTTAATAACTTTGCAAAATTTGAATATTCAGCTACTTAATGACTTGAAGAAAAGTAAGATCACGATGAAATGTTTCGCATAATATACACACTGCGACTGACATTAAGCCGCAACTTAACCTTATATCGATTGCTAAAAATTATTGTATATTTCAAAATAAAATTTAAGCATTTCAAATTAGACTCGGTTTGCTTTACAAAAAAAAGAAAAAAAAATCATGTATAGTTGAACTCCATAACAAGTTTTATTTCCCTATCATTAAATACGTCATACAATCACTATAAGTCAATTTTTGTGGGAATTTTTGGCTTTTCAAGTTTTTGAAATAGCCGATAGCTACATAAGGAGGCAGGCAGGGAGATAAATTGTTGAAAAATAATTACCTAAATAAGTTAGTTGTTTACATGATAACGTTAAAGTTTTACGATACGCTGGTATATTACGTATTACTGGATTTCCCATCAAGGATAATACACGTAAATTTTTCATCTCCCCTAACAATCCAACAATTAAAGGATCTTCTATACGATTAAATGATAAATCCAAAATTCCAATCGACGATGTACGTAAAGCTTCCAAATTTTCAAGCTCATGTATATAATTATGAGCTATATTCAATGTATTCAAAACTGGTAAACAATCAATATTTTCAATCCGATACAACTGATTATACGATAAATTTATCGTATCTAATAATGAACAATTTTCCAAATTCTCAATTTTTCGTATTAAATTATGATGTAAAAATAAACAACGTAATTTATCCTGTTGTGATAAACCACTTATTTTTAACAAACCATTATTCTCTAGCCATAAACATTTAAGACCAGTATACGCTTCCAGATTTTGTATTTCACCAAATCCTTTGAAGTGTAAATATAGGACATCGTTCAATTCTGGTGTAGAATATAATCGATGTTCTCGACAATGTTTTAATAAATATTCTTTAGTCATTTTTGGGAACTTTGCTATTTCATCTTGTATAAATTTGTTACCATACTTAGTTGGTCCATTCGATACATTGGTACTCATTTTGGCAGAAAAACTTTAAATTATGAATATCCCACAATCACTATTTGTTATAAACGGTCTAAAATTCAAGTAAATAATGGTTACGAATTAAATGGGTACACACAGTGTTCACGATGGATACACCTACCACCTGTATCTGATTATTGATCAAACAAAATAGAATTGTTGTCAAATGTCGTTTGTACCTTATTCAAATAATCATACAAATTATGTAATACCATAGCAATTAAATTTTTTGTTGTTGAAATTTTTCACCACCATAGGCGTCCCTTTATCTGTACTATAATAGTAAAACTAGCCGTTTTTTCTTTTTTTGGTCAACCTCTCACTAAATTTTCGATCCAATTTTTGTCTTATATAAGGTTTAGGATCACTTACTCAGTTAAAATCACAAAATGCGGACAAATTCCGATGGTGCTTCAGGCGCCATCTGGAAAAAATGTTTTTGGCGAATATTTCGGAATCTATGCACTTTAGAGCAAAAGCCATTTAGTGCAAAACTTACTGTAAACGATTTATATTTCATTTAATGAACCTGTTTTTCTATGTTTTCCTATCTCGGCCGATAATTCTTAAAATATTGGATTATAAAATACATCTACATATTTTAAAGATCAATTTATGCTCTACAACTTTTGTTTAAAAATAGATAATTTTTAAAGATCAATTTTTCTCTATAACTTTTGTTTAATTGCGTTGGGAACCAATTTTATGCTCCATAGCTCAGTTTCCTTTGTGGTTTCTAATTTTGAATAACCAGGTGCGATTTATGTAATCTTAAATATTCATGAATCTGGAACGCTGGTTTATAAATAAATATTCGTGGACTGCATTAAATGCAGACTAGGACTGGAATGTAATTTGTGAAAATTACTCGGCGGAAACATGCATGAATCAGTCTACAGTGAACATCGTCTTGAACGAGGAGTCGGTGAATGTTGACGAGTTTGAACAAGAGAATGAAGAATTCATTGAGGATTTACAGTCTCCTTTTTATTTCTCTTAAGAGAGTAACGAAGGTGAAGAGTAAGCATAAAATATAATTACATTTTCGCTGCGTCCTAAACCCTCGAAAATTTGATTAAGTTTTAAATTTTAATTTGTTTTGTGTATTTTCTAAAGATAAGCAAATGAACTTTATTTGTTAAGTACATAAACAATCAGGATATTTTTTAAAATTTTACTTGTTGAATATGAACCATTTTAATTGTGGAATTTGTCCGCATTTTGTGATTTTATACTATAGAATGGATCAGAAATTTAGTGCGTGGTTAAAAACTATTTTTGCTGTAGTGCTGAAAATAAACCGAATTTTATTTGTTTAAGTTAAAAAGAATGAATAAAGATAGAATCATACATAATAGATTAGATTTAAGCAGATAGAATTGAATTGAATCGGTCTAGCATATAGGCAAAAAGAGAGTTGTAAAACAAAGGAGCCCTATCTTTTTGCTGTGTGACAAATAACCTTTAGAGTTGATTTAGAACATTATCTTACATGTGGACTGTAACCGTTTCAAATCATCGATTAAATGGTTTTATATGCTGAAAATACTATTGCCCTGCATAAGGCAATGCCGATTTAAGACGGGAAAGGAGTGTATAAAATAACGAGATAAAAGTATAACTTATTCGAATTTAACAATATGCAATTTTCTTGTTTCGACATGATGAAAAAAATAAGTACAAAATGCTTTTGTTGAATGCGAATTTTGAATTAACATACACAATTTGTTAGAGCTATCCTAAATTTTTGCAAAATTTATGTATTCAGTTTTTTCTTTTTACAGAAAAGGCCTATTGATATAAACTTTCAGTGATTAAATTATAAATTGACCTATATAAAACCAACAATTTAAATGTTAGAGTCAGTTAAAAATTACGTTCTAAACCAGTAACTCGTTAGAAACTCGATTTTTCTAGCAGAAAACTCTGCCTCTATGTAAGACAAAGAAAGCTTTTTTACGAAAAACTATATTTAACGTTCTAGATCCTTTGTTCTAACTGTTGACAAATACTTATTAGATCTATTATTCGATCATGCTTCTGACCGATGCGCCGAATATTCTATTTTCATAAATTTTATCCAAAAAAAGCGTTAAAATTCGTTACTCCCAAAAATATTGTAATTTATCACAGATAGTAACAAATTATAATATTTATGTTTTAAATTTATATATATTTTAATAATGTGTGTAATGAAACCCCACATTTGTATCAAAGGAAAAATAGGTGCCGCGCATGTAAATACTCTTGTATTGAATGATACACCCAAGTACCTTCAGTTTTGTAAGCATCAATTTAATAAGTTACTAGTTACTAAAATAAACTTTTAAATAACTTATTGTCTTTTCGAATAGCGTTTAATAATTCTCAACGTTCCTATGACAACGCAGTATATTGTAGGTCGAATTCCAGCCATATCTTATTTTTTGTGATTTAACGAATTCTTTCTTCAACTTTTCATTTGTATTTGATTAAGTCACAAGGTCGCAATGAATATTCAATCGATAAGTAGTAATCTGAAGCTTTCTTCTTTCAACCAAACTACGATACAAAAATTCAATAGAAATCACTGCATGATATCTAAAGTTTTGTTAAGTGGGTATGTGTTTTTGATAGAGACCTCTACAGGCTGTATAAATAAAGATAATCTTTGATTTCAATATTTTTTTTATTTTTGTGCATAAATAACTAGAAAAATAATTATCTATATGTTACGAAATTTGGTATGTACAATCTTGACATGAAAAAGGAGGGCATGTCGAAAAGACTTTTGCGATAACTTGTTACTAAATATAAAATAATATTTTAATATTGGATTTTTTTTCGCGCGCGCGTAAATAACTCAAAAAATAATTATCCAAATCTTATGAAATTTGGTATGTATAATATTGACATGAAAACGGCGGACATGTTGAACAGTTTCTTTTTCGAAAAAAGGATTCTAAAAACAAAATTTTCATTTAGAAATGTTTTTTCGAAATATGTCTTCGACATGCCATATATATATATATATATATATATATATATATATATATATATATATATATATATATATATATATATATATATATATATATATATATATATATATATATATATATATATATATGCCGTTTTTGATAACTATCTTTTTGTCACAAACTATAAAACTATACTTTGTTCTTCGTATACGGTTAGTAATATAGAAGTATTTCTAATTTACTCTAAATGTGAGAACATGACAGTTAGTACATTACTAAAATATCCGTTATGGTAGATTGACATCATAATGCCGATCAACATTGGGGCTAGTGACATTATATTATCTATCAATTAAGAAACAGTGTGTGCATTTATACCATTAATTTGGCTGTTGTGGATGGGGTGCACACGTTCTAACTTGATAATAATTTACCGGATTGATAACGAATCTTGATCGGCATTATTGTATCTACCTTTATTTTCCGAAAAAAGGTATATGGTGTTTGGCTGAAATTAGATACTATTTGGTTGGAAAGGTCTAAACTGCAACATGTGTTCTGTTTTATTAAATTCATTTTTAACAGTATAATATTTAGAATTGATATTATTAAAAGAAAACACAAATTCCCAATAAAACGTGTACGCAGAATTTTGTATGGAGCTATTGGGGTTTTTAATCAAAAGAAAAACCTATTTTGAAAGATAAAACAAACAAAAATTTTAATGGGGCAAAGACGCCTGTCTAATAAAATAATCTGTATGAATTTAATAAATTCGTTTAAAAAGTTAACATATGTTAATAATTGTGATTTGTTTTGTTTCAGACTAATGATGCACTTGTAGCACCTCTACTCCGTTTAAACAATTGTAACTTGAGTGAAGCAGAAAAAACATTAAAAAAATATCAAAAATATAGTGAATTAATAATTTTATATCAAATTAAAAAACAACACAAAAAAGCATTGGATCTTTTGGAAAAACAAGCTAATGAACCTGATAGTAGTTTACGAGGACATCATAAAACTGTGCAATATCTTCAAAATCTTGGTAAAATCACCAAAAAATGATGTGTTTTATCTAGAGATAGTATTATTGCCAAAGAATAATATCATTTCTACTGTTAATTTTCAAATTTTATACACCAAGCTACGAGATATAGTGATATTTTGCTATGACGTATGAACTATCTAATTTCACAAATTATCAATCAAAAACCTAGAGCGAAAAACTAATATTTAAATGAATCTATGTAAATAATATCCATTTGATAACAAAGTGTAAAATTAATTATTTTTCTGCCATAGACCTCTCTTACAATTATGCCCTAATAATATAAAAAAATAACTAGGAAAATCAAAAATTTTTGTTTCAGGTGCTGAACATATTAATTTAATATTTGAATATGCCGGGTGGGTGTTGGATGCATGCCCTGAAGACGGTTTAAAAATATTTACTGAAGATTTGGAAAAAGTAGAAAATTTGCCACGCCCTAAAGTACTTGATTATTTGCTGCGAACTCATAAGGATTTAGTGATTCCATATTTAGTAAGATTTAGTATCAAAATCTCCGAAAAAATGCATATTGATTGATTTCAAATTTGTTTATAATCAATTAAAATTTGAGCCATTTTAGAGAAATTTTAATACAAAATTTAATAAAATATAAATTGTTAATTTTAATCAGTTTAAAGTATGGTTTCTGTATGTCTAAACACTAAGAGAATAATTTAAAAACTACAATAATCGAGATTATCTTATTCAGTTTTGTACTTGGAAATAATGAATAAAAAATTGTATTTAAATGAACTTGAATTCGATATTTCACAAATTTCTGCACAATAAAAGAAATCAATCAAATAATCATTTTCGGAATTGCAAAAATCGAATTCACTTTACCATTAAAATTGTTTGTTTTTCAGGAACATGTAGTCCACGTATGGGACGACACAAATTCATTGTTTCATAATGCTTTGATTCATCAATATCGTGAAAAAGAACAACAATTTTTAACTGAAAATGCAACTGCTTCTGAGAAAAGTGCTGGACAAAATATTCGTAATAAACTTTTAACATTCCTGGAAAAATCAACACATTACACACCTGATACTGTTCTCGCTCATTTTCCTTATGACAGTAAGAAAAAAGACTTTAATGACTTGGTCATTAATATGCCAACGAAATATTAATATAATTTAAATTATTGATTCTAAATAATTTTTTGTAGGTTTGTATGAAGAACGAGCTATCATTTTAGGGAAATTGGGTAAACATCAGGAGGCTTTGTCGATATATGTGCAAGTACTTTGTGACATTCCACGAGCTATTGAATATTGTTGCAATGTTTCAGAACAGAGTGGAAATACGAATACAGATGACAATATTTATGTCATTCTAATAAAAATGCTATTATCACCGACTACTGAAACTTTGGTGAATGCCGGTGTTGGCGTTTCAGGCGTTATTCCTCAAAATACACATACTCCAGATATAGAAACTGCGTTAATGTTGCTAGATAAATATGCGCATATAATTCCTCCAGCCAAAGTATATTTTTTTTTTTAATTTTAAATGATTATAGTCTTATAATTGATTATTGAACCTCTCTTTAACGTATTAAACTTCACTAGTTGGATACTTATTTATTCCATTAATACCCAATGATAGTAATTTACGGTTTGACAAAACAATTTAGGAATTTAACCTACCATCAACCACAATTTTAAAAATACTTAATATCTCAGACACAGAATTTTCTATTATAATGGCTGCTCTTGTGAGATGATGATGCACCAATGCATAAATATCTCAATTTTGATAATGAAAAAGGCGGACAGGAATATTTATCTTAACCATAAGCACTAAAAGTGATTATTTATGAAGGATGTATTAAAAATCAATTGCGCACAACGGAGGGTTACATAAAAAATTAACAAATAAATTTTATATTAATATCTCCTTTATTTACGAAATATAGAATTTTAAGCACTTTTTATTATAAAAATCGGTTCTAGCTCAATTTGTAGAGCTATGTATTTAAAAGCTTCAAATTCGCTCATATAAACCCGACAATATAATTTATAGGCTGAATGGTTTACCAAGACCTATAAATTAATAAAATGACCAAATATTTACCATGTGACAATATATGTTTTAAAACATTACTGTCCTATATTTAGATCGGTTTTCCTCAAAGGATTCACTGATTATTTTGATGTAGTTACTGTTCGTACCAACGATAGTACAAGATAGAAACAAAATTTAGATAGGGAACTCCAATTTTTATATGTTTAAAGGCAAAAGAGAACTCAAATTTTCATATGTTTGAAAATAAGACACACTGTTAAATAAAAATCTATGTATTTCAAATAAAGGTAAAATCATACGCCATTGTTCAAAAATTTCTTTTAATTGTGTATTGGCATGCTATAGCCTTTAGTTGATGAAGTGTTCTAAAGGAGTGTGCAGAGGACCAAAAGGTTGAGGTGAAGGGTCGCATGTTCGATTTCCTACTTATTATCTTATTGACATAGTAGCTTTAACATTTAAGAAAAAAATGCGTATTTTTAATCAGGCTATTAATATATATATTTAAAAATTGTTGTAAGTAGCGTCCTAATCCGAATTCCAAACCATTTTTCTGGCTTGAATTATTATTAAATTATAACTATTAAATTATGTGATGGTTTAATTATATAATATTCTATTTTGATAAAATTGTCACCTTTTTGTTGGTGTTGCTCACGGTCTTTTAATGAATTATGAAAAATTTTAACACAACAGTTCCCAAAATATCTTAATTTGAAATAAATGATTACAAAAATCCTTGTGGGACAGCAGCTTTCATCCGCCTTTTTTCATATACCTCGAATATAAACAATATATGAAAAATTGGATTCCTATTTTTTTCTTTAACGTCACAGAGAATGTCTAAAAACAACTACCCAAGTAACGTAAAATAATGCAAGTATTAGCACAAGAAGATATTTTGCTTATTATAGCAAAATTCCCCCCGAATTGCGGAAATATTGAAGGGTCAAAAGTTTTTTAACTAATTTTAACCAAGAAAAAAACACTAATTATATTTTTTAATATTGAATTGTATTTTAGGCATTAGAAGTTTTACCAGATAAAGTATCGTTATCCAGAATTAGACATTTTCTAGAGACCTCATTGAGAACTAAATTAAGCGAACGGCGACAGACTCAAGTCCTAAAAGGTTTACTTCATGCTGAACATTTACAAGCTCAGGAACTTCGTATTATGTACGAAAAACAAAATATATTAATCACAGAACTTAATGTTTGTACAGTTTGTAAAAAACGATTTGCTAATCAAAGGTATAGTTAAACATTAAACGAAAAGTCAAACAGAATGCAGAATTACGATAATTAGCCCGAACGCGAGTTTGATTTTGGGGGGATCAGAAACTGCAAATTGTACATCAAACATATTATAAATTTAAAAGAAAAATAGATAGTTTCTTAGGGTAATTAAAAAATAATAATAAAAATAAATTGAAAGATTAATGTTTTCCATGTCCATAATTATTAATATTAAATAAATCAGGGGTTTGTTTAAAATTTGTTATTTAATAATAAATTGAAAATTAAATACAAATTTAAAGATTATCATTACAAGAATAACGTGATAATAACAACACACAATAACAGTAATTTGTAATTTTTTTAATACTTCTAGTGAATTAAGAGAGAGAAATGATTGATTAAATCGTCGAAACATCGTTACCGCATTGACTCATCTGCATTCAGTTTGATAAATGAAATTCTGTTTTTGCGGATGATCGTTATCTGTTTGATTAAAGTTTAAAAATAATGTAAATACAATAATTTATCTTGTTTTTTACAGCGCCTTTGTGAGATATCCAAATGGCGATATCGTCCATTATTCATGCCAAGACAGAAAATCGTAAAAATTGAGCCAAGCAATTTTATAAAATTATCATTTTATATATATTAATTTGTTTGTAAATATAATTTTAATAATATTGAATAAAATTATAAAAGTTTTGTTCAAGCTATTTATACATAAATAAAACTAATTTAAAACTTATTTAAAAAATATATTTTATTTTTAACAAAGCATTTCGGACAACGCCCATATCATTTGAATTTACCGGTTAAAATTCATACAGAACTACTTTTCAAAATGTTATTACTTGCGATATCCTACTTTAGATTAATATTATTAGAAAGAAATTTTTTAAAGTAATTTGTATGGATATTTTATAAAATTAAGAACTATATAACAAAAGAATTAATAAATATTAATTTTTCTTATTTGTGACTATTTGTTGTGGCGCAATGTTAGTGCGTGTAAAAAATTTACACTGTAGTGTCAGAAAGCGTAAAGACTGCTGCAAACCGCAGTCGCGTATCTGCACATCGGTATTAGTCGGGAGTGTGTGAGAGTCTTAATACAATACAGTTAAAAATTTTGACAGTTTTTAAAGTGTTTTTAAGTGTGTTTTTGGTATTTTAAGTTGGAGTTTATACTTTTAAAGAAAAACGTAAGTAATTTTTCAACCGTATTTATTTCAAGTTTTCATATTTAAATGCTATAGTAAATGCAGTTAACAAAAATGGCTGGTACCTCAACACACAGAAGGTGTAATCAATTATTTTGAATATAATTTTTGATGTATTTATGATAAATTATATATATTTTTATATATTACATGAATAGATATTTCATAAGATATTTATTTTCTGTAATTGTTACAATTGTTTCATTCAAGATCATATTTATTTAACCTTATTTATATGTAAACGATTTATTTGAGTGATTGTATTATTAAAGTGCCCTTATTTAATAATGACATCATGATTAGCGGAATTAAAAATTAACTCTTCCTTTTTATTACAACATGTACTTTTAATTTAAAGTATACTTTTTATTTATTCAAAACAGGTGTAAAATCTCTGTTTTTGTTTATTCAAGAAATTTCTATAATTTAACTTTAATTAATTCAATCTAGAATTAATATACATTACTAATATAAAACCGGCCGGTTTTTAATATTTAGCTTAGTGATAAGAGGCAGTTATCTTAATTTTAAGATAAATAAGTTGAATCGTCTTAAACATTTGTATTATTTATTTTATGTAATCGATAAATAATTATCAATGCTCCAAATTATTTAAAAAAAAATTCGTTAGTAGGTACTCAAATGAACTTTTTGCTAGAAACAAAAGTCTCGAATTTTTCATTTATTAGATTATTTACATGAAATTGGTATAAACTATTTCCGATTATAATGTTCAAAAAATTTTCAGTAAATTTTTTACTCGTGAGCAAAATACATTAAGTACTCAAATGACCATTTTAAAAAACGATCAATACTTGATTGTGCAACATCAAGGTTTCTGTTGTTTTGTAATTTGTAAAAATTTTGGAATAGTTAGAAACCTGGCGTATTTGAAGGACATATTCACTGTCAGAATCAAGTGCTTTATTTACTAGCTGAAACAGAAGTAAAATTAGCACAACCTAGTTGTTTAATGAAAATGGTTTAAAACGAAAAATACGTTTTTCAATATCTCTCTTCAGTTAGCTCTTTGGATCTGATATTGTTTTCTGAAATATTTGGTTCGCAATGACAATTAAAAAAACTGACAGTAGATTTTAAACTAAATATTAAATTAAAAAATTATATACTTCAATGTCTCATAAATAAAACTCGAAACTAGTAAAAATTCGAGTGTGAATGGGTATTTTTTATTAAACAAAATTTTTAATATTACTCTAAAGATTCATTGGAGTCAGTAAATAAACCACATAGACAGTCAAGACAAATTTCTACCTTTTTAAATTACTACTTTGTTATGTACACCTGAAATATATATATATAAATTCAGGCTTCTTAAAATATAACTTTAATTCAACGCGTGTTCCCAAGGCCACGAGTTTTCTGGTCTTGTGATATGTATAAGAAAAAATTGATTATCTTTATTAATTACCGTACTACACATAACCTTACTTATTCTTTTTTTAAAATATAATTTTTAACATTTATTAAAATAAAAAACTTCAATGTAACCTAACTAAAAAAATATCAAAATTATCAAATTCTATATGACAAAATTTGTGTTATGTAGAAAAAACAAAAGAAATCCTTGACATTAGTTTTTTTGTTAGAGTATATAAATGATGAAAATGTAAGTAGAAAATATTGAAAAAATAAGTGGGTATTGTTTTATCATATCAGATGTTAGGTAGTTAGTTTATAGTTGTAATATCTAACAGCTTCCTTCAGTTTTCAGTTTACAAGAGTTTTGTTTTAATCGTTATTACTCAATTTTGACGGAAATCGTCATGAAATACAACTTTGTTTTTCCTGTATAATAAGAAAATGTTGCAATTTTCTTTTCAACTTCATTAAAATAAAGATATAATTTTTTTTATTTTTTTTGTTAATATAAAATTTGAACGATTTTTTCACCGTCTGTATCGGATTTGTTATATATTTCAACTTTTTGTAGGTTCTTGATCCATTAAATTGATTATATTTAGGATAGTATACAAAGATTGCTATAATGAATATTAAATTTTTGTAAATTGTACATTAAGAGAGATGATTGTATTATAAGGTTCCGAGTAGTAGTTTGTTTCATACTATAAATTTTGTTCCAATCCTCTATTCTAAATAAGAAAAATTTAGTGTATAATTTTAGTATAATATTTTTATTTTTTAACAGTATCAGCTGGAGTTATCAAATTGAGGAAGATATATTAAAATGAAAATGTCAATAAATTCGAAATAAATAATGCATTTTTATCAAATTTCATAAAAATCTCAGTTGATATGTCTTGCACCTGTTTTGAATAGACATCTTGGTACTAATATTATGTAGGCGAATAGGCCAGCGTAATAAAAGATATCTAATCAGCTAAATGAATTATTTTACTGGAAAATATAATATTTTTATAATAGAAAAAACACATGTCCTAAGACTTTCAGTTCCTTTTTTGTTACAAAATCCAGCAGCGTAATTAAAAGACGGTGACTGACGATAGTTGAAAGATTTAACAATTAAAACAACTGATAAGTAGTACAATACGTAAAAGGTTTTGTACCGTTATTGGTTTTTTTTTTAAATTTTTTTAAATTTTTTTAATTATTAAAAGTGAAAAAATGGTTCAAATTTTGTAATGTATGGTTGTACTAATTTAATTGTTAAATCACTCAATTGTCAGTCACCGTTTTTAAATTACGCTGCTGTATTTTGATATCATAGGGACTAAAAGTTTTACGATATATCTTTCTATTATATAAATTCTATCCTTTCCAATCAAGTAATTCTTTCAACTAATCAGGTGCCTTTTATTATAGTAGCCTCTTGGTCTAATATTGTTTCAGTTTTTTTATTTATTTAATTTTTTTTTCTAATTTTAAGGTCGTTTTCTAATATTTTGGATATCAACGATAACAGAGATCTATTTCAGTTTTATTGAGCAGATAAATCTTTACTACAAAATAAATATTGAATTAATAAAATATTAAAAAAAAAATAATATTATTTTTTTTTTAAATGTATGTCAGTCAGAATATTCATAAAATAAAAAGTTTGAATTGGAGAATCATCACTTATTTTTAGCATAGTGATGTGATTGGCCTTGTAAATTGCCGTAGTCGTCCGTATGCTGTAATAAGCGTTTGGACTAAGTGAATTTTACACTGTACGTACGTACAGTACTTTATGTATTATGTTGGTCTGACTGACTCTGATGTGTATGTATAAAGTATAATTGTGTGGGTAGCTAGCTTTTTAATAATCATATGCATGTACTTAGTCAAACTAAATTTTACTATTGTTGTTACGTGTGTCATAGATGGGAAACTACTGCTAATTACATGACGTGCTAAATAGATTGTTGTTAATCAACCATATACCGGTTGCTATCACAGTATGTGGAAGATATATAGATAAAGCATTTAGTGTTCATAATATTGTTATCAAAACTGTGGTTTTTACTGAATTTTGGTTTTATCTAAAATTTCATACGGTATATTAATTTTAGTCTAAAGTTTGTAACGCTGAAAAATATTGAAATTACTAACAAATTTTTTTGGTATGGGTGTTCATAGTATCACCTAATTAGTCCATTATCCGTATGTCCATTCACCACCAAGATAACTCATAAACGAAAAGAGGTTGCACGTTGAAATTTTGGTGAATAATTCTAAACATATAAAGTGAGTTTAAGTTGGTTAATGGGAAAAATCGGTCCATTGGATCCAACCGATCCATGACTCAACTCTTAAACCATGAAAGATTGAAGAAAAATTTTAAGGCAAATAATTTTAATTTTCTGAAAAGTAACAACTTTTGTTTGAAACATTTTTTCGTAAAATGTTTGTATTCGCCCATTACAACATGTATAACTATTTAAAGTGGATTTTTAGTTTATATTATGAATACTTATAATTAAAAATTGTTCAAACATTGATCGAGTACCTAAACAATTAATTTTATTAATTCTAATCTTCACTTGTTCAGAAATGAAAATATTATTAAAATAAATAACTTTTGTTTGTTTCTTAAAATAAATCACTTATTTTTTCATAAGCCATTTAAATTTGTCACAAATTTAACTCATTAACACAATTATTCAATAACAAACTCTTCGTAACTGTATAGAATAATAATAAAAAATACTTAAATGATTCTTTTAGACAATATTACATTATATAGAACAAGTTATTTTTAATTATATTTTGTAAAAATATATTAAAAAAAATAAATGGATCTATAATGACCATTTGCAGTCATGGAAATTAGATCCAGTGCAGTCATACGTATTTCAAATATTTTATGAATTATATAAATTGCATAAAGTTCAAGAATCAATACTCAGTCATATATTGTGAATATAAACAATTAATTAATACTGTAAGCTTTTATTTTCACTAGTTATTATTGAATTTTGATTGGCCAACTGAAGCCGCTAGACAATGAAAAGTTTCAGAATTCCTAAGATGTATCTATAACGTATATTAACATCATAAATCCTGTCTTACAGGACGTTAAAAAAATCTCACTGTATTGGTTATTCGGACTGATATGTAATTAAAACTGCTTTTCTGGCTGTAGAGCAATCTTCATTTGTATAATGTGTATGTTTAATACGGAGTTCATAGACATTAAATAATGTATCGATGTGGGTCGGAGATTTTGCTTTTAAGCACCCAGTATTTAAAAAAGTTTGGTACAATGACTTGGCCGAATATCAAATATTCGATCACACTCTCGGTCGATGAACTGAATTTTTGATATCAATAATTCTGTTTCCTCACTAGGAGGTTTGAGAAAGGTATGTTCGGAATTGAGGTTATAACTAGTAACGAGAAAGTCCAAATCTGTTTTTCGAGTTTTGAGCATGTTGTCAGGTAAAAAGTTTATGAAACAAAAAACTAATTAAAATTTGCTTACCAAACGTTTATTATTCTTCCAAAATAACTTCAAAAGGACAAATGAAACGAATCATAAAAGTTGTATTATGGATTCACAGTTTAGAAGCTGAGAAATAATTTATACTGCAATTGAATGCACAAACAAGTTATTTGTAATAAACAATAAGTAGGCATTAAGAAATGAATGATCTAAATTTAGCATTTCCATTGAGTCTATTACTTATTTTTATTATGCAAATTCTTTTAATTTATAAATTAAATTTGAATAGTGACTTCATCAATTAACCAACTAAAAGAATATTTTAGAATTATGTAATCAACATAATAATATTCAATTGACTACTTATTTATTATAGTTTTTTAACATTTATTCAACAATATTTTCATCTGTTTGGATTTCTTTAATAATTGTATTCCCTTAAACGAAAAAGAGAAATCCTTCGATAATTATCGCAAATATGTATGTGCTATAGTCAGGTGGAGAAGTCCAAACTTTTTTAACTTTTATGACGAAAATAATCATAAATTGTACTCAAATATTTTGAAGTGAAATATGGTACCCTAACTTTAGTTCACTGATCCAGTTTTCCCAATTGTAAGTAATTTACTTTAAGAAACAGAAATTTTGAATTTTTCTAGAAATGAAGAAAATAAATGAATATCTTTGTAAATTTATTAATTAATGAAAAAATGATCATACTCTTTTAATTTACACTAAAAATCGACCAGATAATGTAAGAATTATGTGATATAACAATAATACAAATTTCAGTGGTTCTCAAACTATAAGTCTATTAAGAAACGGACAGACAGAGGGTATTATGATTTATTTTTAAAATTATAAAATATT
>JAEMTY010000268.1:0-25000 GCA_020423425.1 Chrysopa pallens
GGTGTATTTACCAATGTCTAAGTATGCTGCTTACCAAGGCTTTACTATAATCATAATTGAAAAAATTGTTTCTATTAATATCGCCTTTCCTTTTAGTTTAATAGAATAGATATAATATAATTAAATAATAATAATAGAATCATATTAATAGAATAGATATAATTAAATATAAAAAAATTTAAATTAAAATAATCATTTTTTATTATTTTATAAATTTTTTTTTACAAAATTTTATCTACATTTTATGAGCAAATAATGTGGAATGTTACATAATTTAACTTTATCATTTTTTATTATAATTTACCTTAAAAAATATTTTCAACAATCATAAATGAATGCAGATGTAGAAATAAAATTTGTATATTTCTCATTTAATTTTAATTAAAAGAATAATAAAATCAAAATAAATTAAATTAAAAATACGTAATTATTGTGTATGAGAGTGTGTGCGTTATAAATGCAATTTAAATTATTGACAACCTAAAAAATGTTGCCAAATAAAAAAAAAATTCAAAAAAAAAAAAACAAACAACCAAAAAAATTGAGACCTTGAGATTACAAATAGAATGAAAATAAAAAAATTCAAAAATTATACTAAAAAAATTCTAATATTTATTGATGAAATAATGAAACTTGAAGTAGTTTCATTAGAAAATATTTAAAAAATTTTTATAGAAATAAATAAAATATTATTTTTAGTCGTCTGGTACACGCCATTGAAGTTGTTTACCAACCTCATATAAATGTACTAAAGCTTGAGAAAACTTATTTGCTGCTTGAAGTTCATTATATTTTTGATATAAGTGTAGAGCCGTTCGTGCATCTTCAGCTGAATCATGTGTAACAGATTGTATTTTAGTTCCTAAGAAGTGCCAAGCTAAAAATCGTAACGAAACCATACGCTGATGAGGTAAGTGAAATAATTCAACAGTATCTACGACTTGTTCTTGTGGAACTACTAAATTTATTACCCTAAAATAAATTACGTACGTAGAATCATTCAGGATAATTAAGTTCAGGTAAGTGTACGTTACGAGCTTACGCATTGATTTCTTAAATCTTAGAAGATTAAAAAATAATAAAAATTTGATTCTTAGAGGATGAGATGTAATAAAAGATAACACATTAATTGTGTTTCCGATATAAATAAAGTTCAATTCATATGATAATTTTGTAAAAAAAATATAAAACCACATTCGTTTGACCACTGAATAAGTAAATGTTTTGAAGAAATAAAACTTCAGATTTTGTCTTTGTAGACCAGAGTAGAAGCCTTAAAAACTGATAAAAAGTTGAAGAAAATTATAGTAGGATGAAACCCATTGGTAACGCAAGATAATATGATAAAAATGAAAGGAAAAATAAATTACGGGCGATCTGAGTTCGAGAAGTGTGGAAGGGGTGAGTTTTTAAGGGTAAAACACGGTTTATTTCGATTTCTGGCAAATATACAAGTCCTATGGAAAAAAGTTAAATGGCAAAGTTGTAGGTAATAAAAAGATATACAACTTTTGTATTAACACTTTTTTCACATATCCTCAAAATTTTTCGATTGAAAATTGGGTGCTTTTTCGATATTTATTCAAAATAAGATGAAAAAATAAATATTTTAAAACAAAAAAATTATAGTGTATTTGGAACATAAAAAGGTAAGTTTTCACCAAATTTCGGAGAAAAAAAATAAAATACCTAAAACTTGGTTATTTTAATTTTCACATAAATTTTGAGGTTATGTGAAAAAAGTGTAAATACAAATGCTGTAGATCTTTATATTACCTACAACTTTGCTTTTTAAGTTTTTTCCATAGGACTTGTAGTTTTGCCGGAAATTCAGATAAACCGAATTTTACCCTTAAAAACTCACCCCCGCCCCTACT
This sequence comes from Chrysopa pallens, assembly GCA_020423425.1. Classification (NCBI taxonomy): domain Eukaryota; kingdom Metazoa; phylum Arthropoda; class Insecta; order Neuroptera; family Chrysopidae; genus Chrysopa; species Chrysopa pallens. The sequence goes on from JAEMTY010000268.1 coordinate 1,878, forward strand.
TCCCGAACTCAGATCGCCCGTAATTTATTTTTCCTTTCTTTTTTATTATATTATCTTCCGTTTCCAATTGGTTTCATTCTACTATAATTTTTTTTGTTTTCAAAAATTATGAACCCTTGTATATTGTTAAGTCCGCTATATTTATAATATCATTGACGTGTTTCGTCTGCTATAGACATTTTTTAAAAACTGTAAAGCATTATTAATACTATTGACTTAAATACATAAATTTTTATGACGTATTGATTTTAATATGAGGAATGTTACCAACAAAGACAAATTTAATTTTAAATACCAAAATTAAATCTATAAGAGGCACATGAAATAAACAAAAACAAAAATAATCAGCCTGTAGTGCTTAATGATTAAACGGACTTTTACTCATAATTAAATAAACATATAAATTTTGCACATTTTACTTTTAACTGATAAGTTTTGAATTATATTTTTTTTTTATCCATTGATAAATTCATATATCTATATTTTAACTATTAATTTTATATATTTTAACTATATTGACTGTTTTATTGTTTTTTATCAAAAATTTTAACAAGAGGTATTTATTTACCTTCATTTGGTTTTTAAAATTAAACTTGTTTTTGTTGATAAAAAAGTATAATGCTTAACAGTTTTTTGAAAAAGTCTATATGAGACGAAACATGTCAAAAATATAAATATAAAAAAAAAAGAAAAAATCTGAAGTTTTATTTCTTCAAAACCTTTAACATGGGGTTCCACAAAGTAAATCTCTCTACAATTAATTACTGGGTAAATAGTTTCTGAAATAATAAATTAAATCGCTGCGATATATCGCTATTTGTTTATTTGGGTCAAAATTAATTTATATAGAAATTTTATTAAAATTATTTTCCCCGCTGTAGTTTAATTATGTTTCGAGTAAAAAAAAAATGTTACTTTTATTCAATTTGGTACTAACAGAGTGCATCTAATATATATTGTTTTATAGACCTTAGAAATCAAAATAACGTACACTTGACCTGTATAACACTTTAATTTGCATATGTTACCTGAAATCATTTTGTAAACCATGGCCTACAAAAACAACACCTTTATCAAGAAGAAATCGTAATTTTTGATATGTGGCTTTCAAGGTTGTCAAATGTTTCGAACTAAAATTTGCATCTAAATCTCCTGGTTGTATACCAGAAAATTTCGTTAAATAATCAACAACTTGCTCTTGTGTTGAAATATAATCATCGATAAAAGGTGTACCCTCCAAAGGACCTTGCCTAGAAATAATTTGAAATTGATTTTTTAAAGCATGTAATTCTAACGGCTTTATTTTCTTGAAGAAGAAAATGATCGTATAATTATGATATAACTCGAAACTGAATGAATGATGAACGTCATTCTAAGTTTATCGAATTATATATTATGGAAACAAAGTTTTACACTTTAAAATAATACATACCCTCGAATACAAGTAATACGAGCTACAGACATATGTGATGGCTTGATAGTTGACAGCTTTCCATCACTGCGTAATTCAGCTTCTTCTTGATTTAATGTTACAAATTCTGCATCCATGGCTACTAATTCACCTAAAAAAAAATTTCAATTCGTAATAAAACATTCAGAGGGTGATGTTAATTTTCAATTTGATCCTTCATTTTTTCCCTCTAGAAAATAAAATTTTTAATTTTTCATCTTAAAATAATTTTTAATTCTATTTGTGAATGTTGTTGAATTTCTATTTAAGACTTTGAATTAGATTTTATGAATCATATAATTAAGATAGTATAATATAATAATAGAAGATAAGTGCGAAAAGTAATAAATTTTTGTTTTTTTTTCCGAGGTACGTCATCAAAGTTATTAAAAATGTTCCAATCAGATAATTAAAATAATCTCGTGGAGAGATTTTTATATTAAAATAATATATAATTTTAATAAAATTTGAAGGAGATTATTTTATTTTGAATGAGTTTAGTTTCAAATTAAAAAAATGGTTTACCTGGTTGAGGCATTTCGGCAACAGATAAGGGTGTAAATGTAATACTTTTACTATTATCACTTCTTGCCAAACATTTATCTTGACCGAAAACATCTTGTGTCAGAGGATTTGAAACATCAGTTTTAGTCATATCGAGATCATTCGCAACATAATATAAAACACATGGTACTTTCCAATCTAAACTAAACCAAACCGCTTCTTGTGCAGGCACTGCAGTCACACTAAAGTCATTAAATAAATACCATTGACTGGTATCGCCACCTTCATGTCCTGTGCGATAACTGTTTGGGATTCGTAGCAAGGATACTAAATTACGCCTCTCGTCGTGTATATAACACACAACAGAACTCAGAGTATATCGAACAACTTGTATGTGTGAATTTGATTCGACCTTGCCTTCACCTTTTGGTTTATCGTCGTCATCCATGATTTTATTTTCTTTATTTTCTTCAAAATCGGATTCAGGATTTATTTTACATATTTCTAATTCTTTGCGTTCACTTATTTTGATTTCTATTTGGTGTGGTAGCCATGAATTTGAATAATACAAATGATTGACCGATGCAGATGTTGAAATCTATTGAAAAAAGATTCAAACATAAAAATCTTATTCCAAATTTATCATACTAAAGAGCAGTTTCACAAAATCTCAACATGTATCTAAAGGATTGAGTTTTACTCAAGGTAATGTATGGTACTATATTCGTCATATTGATTCTATCACCTTACACTTTGAACTCAGAAAACAAATACCAAAGTATATACAGCCACAAAATAAGCAAGCATCCTTGACAGTGTCAATTTTTGGATCGAGGTATGGCCTTTTGACAGTTCAATCTAGTAAAAAATATTTACCTGCGATCACCAGTTTAACGCCTATGGTTTAAAAATTAAACTTAGATTGAATTTAAGTGAAGCTAATAAAGCCATTACGGCCGAGACGAAATTCTTACTGGTAATATAATTTAAAGGGTGATATCAATCAATAGATCTCAAAAATGTATATTTCATAAGATTTTAGTAAGGCTATAATACGTTTCAGTGTAGAGTAAAATTAGATTTATTCTAAGCGCCGCACATTCTTCTCTGCAGAGGTTAATCGGAGGTAGATGCAGAATAAAAATCTGTCTTAGAATATAAATGTATGTATCTGACTATAGAGGCAATTCTTAAGAAGTGGACAACGAAAAACATGAGATTTTAAAATTTGTTAATATTAATCCTGATTATACTTGAAGGTGTTCACACAATTTTTTTCCGTTTGAGACTTTGTTGGCCAGATATGGGCTTCTAAAGATTTAACATAATCGATGAAATAATTTTTTGAAAGCTGTTTTTCGCATTAAGCCAATTTTTAATTAAATATATTAAACATGATGGTTTATATAGAACATATATTACTATTTTAAATTTAAACTCAAATTTAAAATTTTTTTTCTTTTTAGAAACCGGAAGAAAAAATTTAAATTATAATTTTTAAACTTCGAAGATTTTTACTTTGATACTTTTAGTTTTTTTGAATTTTAATGATGCAGATACCATTGTAATTCGTTTGTCCCCTAAGCTAATGTATATCCCATTTTCAAACATTTATGGTAATATTATGATAGTTTTAGCTTCCTTTTCAACATTTTTAATGGCTGAAGTTGTAAAAATTATGATTTAAATTTTTACTTCCGGTTTTGACCAACAGAAAAAATATTCAAATTTGAATTAAAAATTACATAGAGTAATACATTTTCTATACCATGAATATTTAAACACCATAGACATAAAACTTGTAATAGATAGAGTGTTTCATAATATAGTATAGTGTTTACTATATTATAATCACTAAACACATTTTGGTAGTCAATGGAACATAATCAGCAGAATGTGTTATGAGTAGTTATTATTTTTGCTACTCTGGCGCTGAGATCTTAGCGTGAATGTCCAATAATTAGGCCTAATATGAACAAATTTCAAAATCACACTTTTTTTTGTTGTCTGCTTCACATTAATTGCTCCCTTTAAATGTATATTTAGCTCGTTTAAACTACCTGCCTGATATTATAGAGATAGAGTTAATCAAACGTACTTCACAAACCTAAAACTCCCAATAAGTGCACGGTTGAAAAAGTCAGAAGCTGGAAATATATAAGACCTTCGTTCGACCAGCAATAACTTATCGGAGTAAAAACTGGACACTTACTACACATGAGCAGTAGAAAAAGTTTCGAACACAAAATAATCAGACAAATTCATGGAGCAATCAGAATCAATCAACCATAATTCATATACTCATAGATTAGTATAGGGAAATATCAGAGATCTTGAATGGTGGAGATATCGTGAAGTATACAAAATCCAACTTCGTTTGTTTGGACATGTTTAGAGAATATAAAATTGTAAATTCCAAGATCAATGCTGTAAGAAGTTATGCTGGAAATTATTTGCCAATGACAAGAGAAATGCTGTATAAAATAATTATTTTTAACTATTTAATTAGGATTATTTATAACTACACCCCCCCTACGAATATTTCTACCATCATACTAAAAATAATTAATAATTACCGATTTATTAGTATCATTTGAATGTTTAAATCGACAGCCAGGTCGTGCACAATGTATACCATATCGACATGGTTTTGTATTTGTTACAATTGAAGTTGTTGTTTTATTATTTGTTGTCGTTGCCGATTTCGCTACAACTTGATCAATTTGCCGTTGCCAAAATTGTTTATCCGATTGATTCTCTAATCCACAATTCAATGATAACACTTGTGGTAAACTTTGTAGATGACGTGATTGATTTGTTGGTGTGAATCGCGCACATTTATCACACCATGCAGGTGTTGTTTGTTCTGGTGTTAATGAACGTGTTAATAAGTCAATAAATGATGTATTATTTTCATTGATTTCAGAGGCTAATGGATATATTAAATTACATACAAGTAATATTGATTCTTTTGTTAATTCATGATCACATTTCAAGCATCGATTTATATGTAGTTGTTTTGTGCCAAATAATTGACTTATTGCTGTTTCTTCATCTCGTTTACTACCCGAACTATTATCTGAGTCCTTTGATTCATCTGTTGTTTCTGTAAAATTATAATCAATTTTTATCATAATAACTATTCGTACAATACCGAAGATATATTTCACTTTATAAGAAATTTCTTATAAAATTTAAAATAGATCGTTTTGCTCGACGTGGGACGACCGTCCAACGAAAATCGAGGAATAATAATCGAAAAATTCCAGTTCTATGTATTTATGCAGGAATATATATATCGAAAACGGGGCAACTTATGCAGGAATATATATATCGAAAATTTGGTATCAGCATAGTTTCGGCAAAAAAAAAAAGAGTTACGGCTTCAAGGTTTCATCCGTAAAAACTTTTTTCGCTGGAACACTGATACAATGAATGGAAAAAGTTAAATATTCGCATCTTGCATTATTTTTGTTTTCAGGAGCTTATACGATTTCTTATGAAAGCGTCATAATAATTTATGAATCAATGTTATAATCTGTTATGCAAAATTCTGTAGATGGCACAATTTTTTTAAAAATTTAACTAGTGTTATTTTTGCTATTATTCTTAAAATTTACATAGTAACAAATACAATTTTTATTTGGCATTTACAACTTACATACAAATATATAAATTTATTGTTCATATTTGCTACTCACGGCGCGAAGTTTCGATCGACGGAGTTATACCAATACTATACACAAAGCACATAAACGTCGATTATTAATTATGATTCACTTGTGTGAAAAGCTGTATTATTTTAGTTTAATATCTTTACTGATATAAATAAGTTAAATTTTTTGAAAAATAGCCACGTAAAATTTTAATATATTTAAATATAATTTGGATACAAAATTCGTAATTCTAATAACGGATTAGGTGAATTAAGTTCAATTGATAGTATTTTTTTTTGTATATTACCATTACGAGACATCAAACGTTCGTTATACGATCATCAGTGAACGACAATCATAATCGCCATTTTAAACAGAACGTAGTTTTAATTGGAACACGGAGAGTAAAATATATTTTATGTTGGAGGATGGTTAAAATCGTTTAACGTTTTTTATATTAGAACTGAAAACAAAGATTATTAATAAATAAATTAGAATAATCTACAAAATAGAGTTATTTTTAAATAAAACATTGCCCATTCAATGTTTTAACAAAGTTATTTTTAAACATATTTTTCTAACGATTTTACAAAATTCAAAGTATTAAAAGCATAAACATTTAATAGTTAATTCAATTGTGGATGCCATTAACAATTATTAAACAAACTTTTTAATTGTAACATAAGAAAATTTAACGATTTTACTAACATGCAACGTTAAAAGCAACTCAATTTAATAAGAAACTAAAATTTAAAAAAAACTCTGTGCTATTTTTTTGGAACATTATTAGATTATTTTTAATACACAAATTTGTGTAGATCCTTCAAAGAATACTCGCTATAGAAATCAAAGTGACAAACATCTGAAACTAAAATTAAAATGACGAAAGAGTTACGAATCTTCGAAGTCTGACTGTATATATGTGACGTTTAAAAACAAATGTTTTATTTCTTCGAATATTAAAATCGCCTTTTTTATAACGTTTCTTATGAAATATTTTACTGAAACTCATTACGATAAAGAGGTGTGGCTTATATTTAAGTCTATACAAGAATGGGGTTTGGAGGGGATTGTCACACCACGATTGAGGGTCTACTTCTCAGCAGAGCTGCTACTAGGTTTGTATTACGGATAATTTAGATTATCCAAGTTATCCAATCATAAAATTAAAATAATTTAATGCTTAAAACTTCTCATTTTTTTTGAATTTCTGTTTCTATTAAATATATTAACAGTTGATAATGAATTAGCTATTTTACCTTAAATATGTTTATAATTGCGAATGTTCATCTAACTCAGAATGTTCGTTATTTAACAAACCGTGTTACTTACCTTCTAAATTTACTACAACAAAAATGCACTTAAACACTGATGCAAAAATCTTTAGAACTTACGTCAAGTTTACTTTTGTTATAGCACTTTCCAAATTGTACAGTCGCTCATATATGTAACTTAATATTTTTATTTGTGAACTATCACTTTTATACTCCGAGGGGCTCAAAAATAAATGAATATCGTATTATTTATATGAAATTTTTATGATAGAAATTTCTATCATAAAAAATGAGTAATAAACAGAAAGTAAACTTGTCATTAGCTTTTAGAATGAAAATTATAAAAATAAGGCGGGTTACGTGCAATATGTTTTCTTAAAACACATGCATCGTTACCTTTGCCTCTGGTGATCCACATATATTTACCATCATCCTCATTTGTTTTTGCACTAGTATGACCATGATTACGCAATCGTCGTGAAGTTTGAACACCCAATATACTAGGAAAATCAGTCTCTTTATAAACAAATGGTTTTGTTTCACGAGCTGCAAGCCGTTGTTGTTCTTCTAATTTTCGTTTTCGAGTTTCAAGTAATTCGTAATGCATTTGATGCAATATAAATCGATTCCAACTCTAATTATAAAACAATATTATTTTTAAACATTTTGTATCGATGGGTCGGATAATATTACTTGCAACAAGTAAATATATTTCTTGTAAATTCATTTATTAGTTTGACATTTTTCTAACTCTGAAGGCATCATGAACAAAAATATTACAAAGCCTAATCAGTTAAGTAGAATAGCAAAACAAAGAAAACGATCCGTTCTTGCTCATACGATCACCTAATAACATCCATGATACAAGCAACTGTTGATTTTCGATTTTTAGCCTATAAATGATCAAAGCATTGTGTCTAAAGTTTCCGTATGAGCTTTCCCTCGTAAAATTAAAAATAAACAAACAGAAAATCGAAATTTTTATTACTTTTTTTATAAATAAATTTTAATCTAAATTATAGATTTTGATAATTTTACAAACGATTTGAAAATGAAGGTTTTATAGCACTGAAACTAAGCACCTTTGCATAATAGATATGTTACTCGACGCTAATTTGATGGTAGTTGCAAAGGATAATTCCGGATTTTGATAAAATTTAATTGTATGGTTTTTTTTTTTTTTTAATTATTTAAAATATTGCAATATATCACCGAACATTCCTTGTTTAAAATGATATAAATCTGGTCAACTGTTTGCAGAAAGAATTGAAAATTAAACCGCAGTAAGAGCACATGTTTATAAATTTATGCTGCTTTTATACCGAGAAATTTTAGGAACTAAATTCACTTAAAATTAATAAAAATACAAAAAGCGGAACAGTGGGAAAATAGACCATGCAAAATTTTTAATAAAATCAAAATCATAATTACCTGAATTAATCGCACTAAGTCAGTTTTTAATTTTGCCTCTGGATGCATATCACTAAGAATTAAACCTAATGCAGAAGCTTCAGGTACAGTACGAAATGCTCGCAAAAAATTTCCTGGTTGGCACGGAGTGCCAGCTGATGTATCAAGCATATGAAATAAAAATCCCAATTCGCAGGATAAACAAAATTCCTTATTACATGTGTGTGTTAATAATGCAACTCGAACTGGTTCAATGTAATATAAAACCTTAAACCAAAAACTACTTACAAAATGATCTAAAATTTAAAGACTCTATTTAGAAGCATTACATGATATAGGCTTTAACTCATTATTCTAAGTTTGATTTATAAAGAAACATAATATTTACCTGAATCATTGGATTACAATAAGAATTTGGTAATGTTGCTTCTAAACCAGGTAAACCAGTTTTATTAAACTGTTCAAAATCTTCAACACCCAGTTTGCTATATTTAACATCAACTTTCCTGTACCGTTTTGGAATTGCAATAAAACCTGATTCTTCACTCGTTCCATTTTTATTATTTCGTAAATCTGATGGAAATAATTTAGATTGAACTCGACCGCCATGTTTATCCAAGGGATATATAACCTAAGGCAATAATATATAGTTATCAAATCAGATATGTTTAATCCAACAAATGGAACTAGAGAGATCAGATGTGAACAGTCATTTATGTTTGAAGTTAGATTTCTATCCACATCAGTTCTTTATTGACATTCTCGCCACCAAACTATTACATGTTTAGAAATTTATTGTTTACTTTTATTTAAAAAAAAAAACAACTATTTGTCGTTAATGATAAATAAACTCATAAACTTCGTTGGATGATGTATCCGATTTTCAAATAAAATATGTCAAAATGAATTGCCACAAAACTTTATCGGGCTAAATTTATTATAAAATTTCATTTCCGTTCTCAAGATCTCATGTTGAAACAGGCAATTATCCAATCAAACAAAGTTTCGCTGATATTTTTACAAACAGCTTGTATATTTACAGCAAAATACGTCACTATTTCAGTTATTGTTTGATTGTAGAAATCCTAGATAGAATAGAAAGCTCAATTCCCTATTAATTAGAATTTCTTGTTCCAATCCAACAGAAAAATTTCAATAAAAAATCAGACGACCTTTTTGGAATTGAGGAAGCATATTTCCGTCGTAGCTTTCAATAAATAATGCAAGGATTTAAAAATTAAATAGTGGCCAAAAGAGAGAGCTAAAAAGAATTTCGAATGAATGAAATGAAACACAAATGGATGTTTTTTTTAAATTTATTTGTTATAATAGATAACATACCAAAAAAGTACATTTAATTAACAATTCATAAAAATTAGATTATCACAGAATTAAACTCATTTTTTGACTAATTGCTCATTATTTTCTACATCCGATTTTTTATGTATAAAATATACTAAATCTAAGATCGAAATCGTTAGCTCGAATATTAAAATTAACTGTAATTTGTAAACAAAAAAAAAATTAAAAAAGTAATACAAGAAAATAATATTTTTTATAAGATTTTACAGTGGTAATATACAAAATACTTAATAACAGTCTTTTAGTCAAAGTAATTGTGTCGTGGAAATAGTCTGATGGTAGAATCATATACGTATTAGGAAATCAGAATATATCAGTGCGAAGCTATGTAATCACTATGTCATTATCATAATTGTATTAGTATAGAACAGTGTAACGAGGAAGGTCATATGAACGACAAACATCAAATCGTATTTTTTAATATTTGACTTTAAATTATATTTATTTAACAAAAATATTTGTATTTTTAAGAAATGTTTTAGACATAGTTAAATCAGTAAACCGATAAAAAAAATTCGGTAACAAATGGAGGATTACCAAATAATTTTTTATAGCCCAACCTTTATCAAAGTCCCGTTTACGTGTGTAAACGGAACAATAAAAACAATAGTGTCAAATCGGCGGTAAAACTATTAGAAATTAGTGTCCCCAAGAAAGTATACTTGGTCTAATTCTAATTCTGAATATATGAATACATGTAAAATCTTCCAATGTTCTTGAAACATCAGGAGAATATTATGTACGCAAGCGATATTATTGACATATAATCAGTTGTTTATTGCTTTTCTTCAAGACTATGAGAGGTCATTAACTTCTTAAAACTATCTTCTTATAATTTTTATTCCTCTAGTTTAATATGAGTCTTGTTTAATATGACTAATTTAAAATCGTATTTAAAGGTTAATATTTTACTCCTCAAGAAAATAGATTTTAGCATGGAGGTAGAAAATGCATTGGCTTGCCTGGACGAGAATCATAAAAGAGGTCAAAAGCTCACATACATCAAACTCATATTAAATGTAAACGACTTAGTTATTTATAAACATAAGAATACAATTTTATATTCCATTTAGTTTCCATTTATTCATGCCTTAAAAGCGATTATCCACAGCTGTTATTGACCCAAACGAGTGTGCTTCTAACAAGCTGTTGACTTAAATTACATGTAATATGCATTATATTTCATTCAATTTTTACGCCCAAATAACTCAAAAAATACTAAACCAAATTTTATATGTACAATATTAACATGAAAACGGAGCGCTTGTCGAAAAATTTATCTCGAATTAAATTTCTGAGGTAAAATCATAATTCGATTTTATATTAAAAAATGTTTTTTCGAGAACTCTTCAATAACCCCCCCGTTTTTATGTCAATATTGCGCATATTTTCATGACCAAATTTCAAAACATTTGGATAATTATTTTTTTAGTTATTTGGGCATAAGAATTCCAAAGATTTTTAAATAATAGAGGGTGCTTTAGTATTACGTTTCAATCACCCTTAAGTATATGTAACCAGTAATGTGTTCAAATTTTGCCAACCCTTTTTTATTTCTCTTATATACAATTTTTTTTCTCAAAATATCTTCCCATTCTATGTACCCTAATACCGACAATATTATTTGTTTTAAGCAAATATATTTTCCAAAGCAAAGAAAAACGATCTTAGATTAAATAATTTATACAACATTTCATTTCATTACAATATTTGAAAAAATAAAGATAAAAATATTAAATAATAAGGGCTAATACATTATATTTGGCATATGTTACATATGTGGTATGTTTGGCAAATATACATTATATTAAAGGCTATCTATTTCTCATAAACTAATAAAAAAATTGACCCAGTCTTTCATAATATTAGCCCCTAAATCAAATCATTAATTAATGTTATAACTTAAGAATATTAAAGGTATTTATAATCACATATTAGGGAAATTAAATCAAAATATTGATTTACCTCAAGCTAAATCAATGCATACCATTAGTAAATAAAAACGGCGTTACTATAGGCAAACGTTTTGCTTTTTCAAATATTAAAAAGTTTCAGCAAATGTACATTATTTTAATTTTCTAATTTAGAGATGTAATATTAATTTACAAAGTTGCACTTCGTTGATATGCATTGAATAACTTTAAATAATAAATACTTTTATGGCGAAATCCATTATTTTGAATAATCAAAGAACAAAAAATAAATAAAATTCACTCAAACAGCACACTTAACTGAGATCACTGGTAAATTTATAAAAACTGATTATTAGGAATAGTCAACAAATTATACATGACTGACTTAACTGCATAAGCGTAAATATGTCTTTATTCTTATAAAATTATGGCATTAATTTATTATATATTTGTAAATAGAAAACTGTGATATTTATATCTCCAAATGGAAAAGACAAATTACTTTAAATATCTTACGGTAAGTGCAATTATGAATGATAAACTTTCTTCGACATGGCAGGCTAGAAAAATTTTATGTCCATTTGATTAAAAATTGTATTCTTTCTACGATAAAAAATTTGATCCTAGGGAATAACTTTCACAACACTCCATATTTGTATTTCATCAGTTTAGGAATGGTATTAAGTACAGGAGTCTATCATTTGAAATGATATGATGGAATAAATTTTCGCTAACTTCGTTTTGATACGTAGTTTTACAAATAACAAAAGGAATACTATAATACTCGAAAGACAATTATGTAATAAACAAAAATTGGGATATTTTCAGAATTAGTATATTAGTATTGAATTTTATTTCAGATATTGTAATATTTGTTTGGAGTTTTAAATAAATATGATTTAATAAGTATTTATGAATTTAAACTTTAAAATGATCTATCGAGAAAACCCTGAGAATTATCAGCATCGGGGATTCAAACGCGGTATTCTTCCATCTTAATAATAACTCCAATACTTACTTCGGCTTTAAAAATAGAAGCACAAGAATGAAAAATTCAATTTATCTGGATTGATTTACTTCCACACTACGCGATTCCTGCACAAGTTTCTAAAACATTCATCAATCAGATTTATCATTATAAAAATTAATATCCACATAAATGCCATAGCCATCGCAAAAAAAGAAACAAAATCTGATATTTTAAACCAAAAACTGTGAAATAACCACGTTGATTGCGTTGCAATAATGAGTTAACTATATTATCTATACCAATGTTGGATAAAATTTTAATCATTAAGTAACATGCTATTCTATTAACCATATCCATAATTTTTTGGCGTTATAAAATTTCTGTGCCACGAATTGTAAAGAAACCAGTCAGATAATTTGTACTAAAAAGGAATTTCAAATACTCCGAGTGCGAAAAATTAAAGTCATCCGATATACTGCCCCCATGAACGTTATAAACTAGACACTTACTGTACCATTAATTTACGCATATAAAATAATTTTAGCCGATTGAATTTCAATTCCATTATGCAAATAAAAATTTAAATTTATTTTAAAACTAATACTTATTGATGGTTCCAAGAACTATTTTAAGAAGTTAAAATCTAAAAACTTTTCGCATCACAGTTTTTCATGTCAGTTAACAAATATACACTTATGTAATAATTATGTAAGAATAATTGTGTAATGACTAGGTAAATAAGTTAATTATTTCTTAAAAGGCTTAAGGTATCCGTTAATGTGAGAATAACAAATTTGTTTTCAAAATTTTTATAGACTTATTTCTAAATGTAATATATAGTAGAAGGCAAATTATTATTTCTCACTTGATTTCTGCGAGTTGATTTTGGATTTGGTGCATATCCAATTGGTCCTTGCATTTTCATTGTACGTAAAATTTCTGGATCGATGCCTGGTGGACGTCTATAAAAATTAAAATATTTTTATTTATCTCATACTAACGAAGTGATTTTTTTTTATAATAGTCGTAACATAAATCGAATTTTAAGAGAGAATAGCAATTAATGCGTAACAATTATATTTATGTTATTGAAAAATACGTTCTAAAAAATTTAACGTTTTTTTTTTTTTTAATAATTAATAAATAAAAATTTAGTGAGACAATAGAACAATTTCATGGAAATAAAATTTAAATGTATACATTTTTTAAGTTTGAAATTTGTCAAACCTGATATATTCTGAGTCTGCAGTCGACACCTATCACAGAGTTTACGGGTGACATATTTATTATGAGATTTAAAAATATCTGAAACCATTTTGAGTATGTGGTTTAGAAATTTAGATAAAAATTTGGCTTCAGTAACCTAACAAAAATTATTATTAGTAATACGATTTAAATTTAAAGTTATTAAAAAAACACCGAAAATATCATATTAAGTGATTTTATGTTGTACTAAATAAGCTATAGATAAGCTTGTTATTTTGAAATGTCACTCATAGAAAATTAAAATTCCCCCATTCAAAGTTTTGAGAATAATTTTGAAAAACATACTCTTAAAGTATTATACTTTTACGAAAACTTAAAAATAAAGTCGTTTCTTTTAACTGCTTAAAATTGAAATTAAAAATTTAGTTATTGGTTTTTAAAATTGTACAATGTACATAAAGTAATAGTATGTAGTATTATAAATTTATGTGTGTGTATACGCAATGTTGAAAAAACTTAAATAACCCTATTTTTCAAAATAAAATTTTTACTATGAAAAATCGGATCAACTTAAACTGGGGAATTCAAGTTTTACATGAGTGGCTTTTTTAAATAAACAAGCGAATGTTTCAGAAACTATTTATTTTCCAGAATTCAGGTTTAGGCTACTTATTGAGTTATTAAAGAACTTCTCTGAAATAATTAAGCCTAACAATGACTTATTGTAATTAAAAAAATCGTCATATTTTACGACAAGATTCATGAATAGATTTTAATTTTGCGCAAGTCATTTAGTAAATCTGTTTTTTTATTTGCTTGGGCTACATTAGAACTCAAATAATCAGTGAATGTAATATTTATGAGTAACATTTACATATTGGCTTGTGTCCTTCTAACTATGTATAATTCCTAAACTTTAAAAAGTTAAAATCAATTAACCCATTATGGACATTTAAAACTCATTAACTTAAACCCTTTATACGTTAAAAGCTTAATTTGTTTTACTGTTTTCCTTGGATTTTATCTAATCGGGATTCTAATGGTATTCTTTTTATTATAGAGCCATTCTATACTAAATCATCAAATGTAAGCGCTGACAAATATTCAATATTCTATAACCTAAAAAATATTCTATAACCTCGGTCAGTTTTTTTTTCCTTTTTTTATGTGCTTTGTTGAATTTTTTCAAGGATTTTGAAAACTCTATAAAATCTTGAAAAGAACACTTTTTTAACGAATTCTCAAAATTAACAAGATAAGAAAACTTTTTTAAATTTGTATTTTCATTCTTCTTGCTTAAAATGAAGTGTTTTTGGAAATTTTAATAATTTTCGAATTTTATTTTCGTTTTGTATAATAGAAGAATGAAATATGAGTACAGGATAACAAGGTATATTTTATATACAATATGATAAATATAATTTTAAGTTAGTACGAGCAACAATGTGATCTTGTGACGGATTATTTTGCCTATACTTAGTATCGGCAAAAAATAAGTATTATGTTATATATTTTGCCTATAATGTAATTAAAAATGTATATTTTTCTATTTTTAATTTTATTTTTACTTTTTATTTTTATTTTATTTCTTTTAAATAAAATGGTGAATTTTTTTTCTGATTTATTTATTAATGGCTTGATTTTTAAATAAATAGTTTTTTTCAGTATAGAAATCTGGTCGAAAATTATCAAAATATACCTCTATAGGCCGCTTTGGAATAAGACTAATGTTAAAAATGCTTACTTTTGAATTTTATTATTTATTAACTTCTCGATGAGAAGTTCTTATTGTTGGGCCAACTTTTGAATAAGGAATTTCGACATATTTTTAAGTTTCAGGGTCACTAAAATCCAAATTATACGTTTTTAGAGAGATGTGTATGTACGTGGGTATGTATCTGCGTTGGTTTTCCTCGTTTCGTTTATTTCGAAAACAAATAATGCTATAAACATGGAACCATTTTTCTTCAACGCGTTAAGACGTAATTTAAAACTGAATGATTTTTCGCGTATTGACAATGATAAACAAATTGTTGTTTTTTTATTATCCTCGTTGGAAAGTTCGTCATAAACCCCCACTCCAACCCATTTTCAGCATTTATGTAAATGCTTTTATTTTTAAACTAAATATTAAAAAATCAAGCCTTTTACAAAAAGTTGCTTTCGTACTTGTACTACCTTTACTTGATTCATTAATCGAGTCCACAGGTATAGCTAAAAGCAAAACGCCAAAATTATGAAAAAATTTTGAAATGCTCTCATTTAATAACGAAACAGCTGAAGAGGTTTGATACACGTTCGAATGAGTAAGCTTTCAAAACCCTTTAATAGCATATTAATAAGTTGGATAGAAAAATTTTCAACTCAGAATATACGAATCTATGAAATTTTTATTTTTTTATTTGTAAAGTGCGCTACTGATCTATTATGTAACGAAAAATAAAACAAAAGCCTCTCCTTTCTTTTGACGAAAAAGCCAACATTTGTGCCAATTTTCATCATAATTGGAAATTTACTGGTGCCTACATTTAATGATTTGGTGTGGAATGACAATGCTAATATTTTGCAATTGGTAAACATACCTGTATACTCGTTTCATAAACTGTGCCGGCCAGTCAGAAGCTAATGGTGTACCATTTGATATAACAGGCATGGGAACCACGGACAATGGAGTACGAAAATCATCATAGGCAATTGTGGGCATAGACATATCTACTGAATCTGCATGTTCAGTAGGTCTAGAATATGTATTGAATACAACATCATGCGATCCAGTATTTGCAGCTGTAAATAGGTGTATGTTGCCTGCTGAATCACCCAATACCATTGCCTGGCTTGTTGATGCTACATCAAATGCCATACACATAGCACCCGTATTATTCATTTGGTACAAACACATGCGTGGTTCAGATAACGAAACTGTATCGACAAGTTGTATCTGTCCTAGAGCTGTAATTACAGCTAATCGTGACGTAACCGACGGTAAAAATCGTAAATATAATGGATCAACAACAACTTGTATAGGTGATATTACACGTAGCATACGTAAATCATAGACCATTAAGAATCGATCACATGTGACTCCACCTTGACGACTACTAAAACCACATGTAATTAATAGATTGCCTTGTACATCAAAATCACTTAAGGATCCAGAATGCGTTTCTAATGAATGTTCAATTGATAATGAATTTGGATCACGTAATGTAATGCGTCCTAATGGATCCCCAGCACATACAAAACGATTATGCATACGTAATAAGGCGCAACCAGATTCACCAGCAGGTATCTATTAAAAATTTAAATATTACAAATAATTATTAAAAACAAATGAAACTAGCAAATAATAAAGTCTTTTGTAATTATACTATTGAATACTATGCATGGGTAACATTGTTTAAACTAAGATATCTGGGTCGAATATGGTAGTCGGAAAATATAGGCACGCGTCTCTTCTTAAAAAAAAGTATCAGTCTATGAAAGAGTTATGCAGCTACTTATTGTCACTTGCGCCATGCCTTTGCGCGTCCGACGTCATACCCATCTTTTTAAATTAAAATTCATAATTTTACATTTTTATAAATATTTTGCGTAACAATAAAATAGCACTTTAAAATATTATTTTTATTTTACTTATTAATAATCCTATATGGCATACTCATACATATTTTTTAAGGTTGAATGTCGAGATACAATCTGAGATAAAAGTATATGTTAGTTCTATGAAATGTATGAAATAGTGAGTGATTATCACTATTTAAAATGAAAAAAAATTCCTTTGAATCGATTTTCTAATGAAAAAGTAAACATTTAAAATGTTTATAAAAAAGATTTTACTCAGCGTGTATCTTGAATTGAATTCAACTTAAAACAAAAAAATTATTCGAATTTTTTAAGATTACGAGTATTATTTAATTTTTTGTTTTTGTTTTTTTTTAATTTAATATATTTTTATACCTACTTTAAATATGTAAAATTTCTAAAAAATTTTAAAATACTATGTATATTGTAATATAATGACATAATTTTAATGTTGGTTATATTTTCAATAATTATCGATTGTATTCTCACCCCTTTATTCAAATTATATTTTATTTTCAATATGAGAAAAATGAATGATATATTGCGATCTCTTTAATATTTTGTGTTTTTTATAACTTAATTTCCTTATCTATTAACTGCTGTCAATTAAAAAATATATTGGGAAATCGGTTTCTCCTACTGACAGAAGCAATTACTACTGTAAAACGAATTTTTTAATTTACATTACATATTGTTTAATTAATTTAATATAAAAAATAAATAACCAAGTTTTCAATAAAAACGAATGATAACAAAGAATAAAAACGCCAATAGCTCATAAGTCCACTTTTTATGTATTCAAAAAATTGTATTACTTACCCTGACCAGTACTTGACTTTAATAGTTGTATTTTAAGGCTATGGATGTATATAATGTGATTACCCGCAATTACTAACAGATGGATATAATTTCTCAATGTCGGTAAGGAATTATACAATTGAATATATATCATCATTGATCAACAGATGGTCTATAGTTTTTCAATATCGATAAAGAATGGAGATCTGAAGTATTTCATAAAACGAATGCAACAATAAATTTACAATTGAAATTGAGTTAATAGTTTTGTATATCTATATGTGTTTCATCTTTTGAAATTCACACACACACTTATTGATTTTAAAAGTAATTACTCGTCACATTCGTCAATGAATATACTTTGTTTAATAATTAATATTAACCTTTCTTTTGCTGAGAAATAAAAAAGTAATGTGATTTACGAATAATTGACTTTCAAAATATATAAGCGTGTGTGAATTCCAAAAGATGAAAAACATATAAATAGATACACAAAACAATTAATTCATATTCAATTGTAAACTTATTGTTGCAATCAGACCACCATTCTTTATCGATATTGAAAAACTATAGGCCATCAGATGATCACTGCTGGTAATTACATTAAATACTATTAAACCGTTAAATAACAACTATAGCCAAACTAGTGATCAGGATAAGTACTAAATTTTTTGAATACATAAAAAGTGGACTTATGAGTTTTTATGGGTGTTGGTATTTTTTGAAATAAATAAAAATTAAATTTTTAATTAAAGCGTAATAAATTATTTTAACACTTTAAAGCTCCAGTATTTTCCAGGCATATCATTGAGAAATTCCCAGTCAAAGTAAATAAATATTCAAGTATTTTCACAATTAAAATAAGAATAGTAAAATAATATGGCTTCAAAAATTATAAATAATAAATTTTCACTAAATTAAAATTTTATTTTTATTCATATTTATCAAATAAATAATGGCATTTATATTTGTAATTCATCAATTTCACTATTTTATTCCAAAATTCCCTAACTTATTTCGAATTTTGGGGCCATATGGAAAACTTGTCTGACATTTTGCATAGCATTTACAGGTTTTTCTAATTAAAAAAAAAATTATAATCTTAAATTTAAAACTGGGTGAAAAATCTGACGTCAAACCTTAATGTAGACAAATTCGATCCAAATACCATAATAAAATATTTAATTTGCTAAAAATACGTCAACACCGACAATTATATATGAAGAACTGTATGCAGATGTATTATTATCCTATCAATAAGCTCATCTTATGTTACAAGAGTAGAAAAAATGTAAGTGTCATGGAATTAGACACCCATAAGTTGACCTTTTTCGAAAAAAAAATTAGTTCATTGTATATACTAGTGGTTCGAAAAATCTCGGGGCTCATAGGCGGAGAATAAAATGATTTTTTCTACATCACGCATTTTTTCTTGTTCTGTTCACTTTATATAAAATCTGAACGGTTAAGATTGGCAAAATTATTATATTCAATGGCTCTAAAATTAATAATAGTATATTAAATTATTCTTACCAATTCAGTTTCTTTACCAATTGTTAAATTAAAATCAATCATTTTATCTTGATGACCTGCCATCAGTAATCTCGTTGGTGAAAGTTGTAACATACATTGCATTTCCACCAAATTACTGGAACTTTAAAAAGTAAAGTTTTAGGATTCTAAAGAAAAAATACTAGTATATCGACATATAATCAAATCACATTAATATTACCACCAATGAAAGAAGTTTTCTGAAGTTGTAATCGAACTATCGACCATAAATCAATCTCAAAATTTGAGAGTACGAATACAGACATATTTAATGTTACAGAATTCTTTACATAAAATTATACTTACCTATAAGTAAAAATTGGAATTCCTCTTCTCATTTGATATCGTAAAGATGTTGCGGTCAACGCTAGAATACCTTCATCGATCATTGTCAAATGTCGTACATCTTGAGTTGCATGAACTTGAAATGACGTATATTTTTGCATGCCAGGACCATAATAAGAAGTAACATGACCCTTTAAATGATATCAAAAAATTAATTTTCTAATAAAATTATATTGATAAACATATAATTACCCCTTGATTTCCCATCCATACTAATTCCTCATGTGGATCAAATGTTACAGCTGCAACCCCAAATCTATCTCCACCATCAGCCAATATACATTGAGTTTCTAAATATTCAGCATTTGGGTCTATTTGTCTATAAACTATAAGAGTAAAAAAATACTCGGATTAATTTTTAATTTATTATTAAATACAGTTAATTATTAACTTACTAGATAACATTTCAGCAGAATTATCCAAAGTCTCAACAGGACCATCATAATGAAATTCCATTTTGTGTGACCATTAAATTTAGAAAAATATAAAATTTACTAGATAATTTTATAAATATCAAAATTTCGAAATTTTGTAGATAAATCCAATTTTAATTCTTTATTTTTTAATAGCTTGACATTCATTGATGTTTAATATTATTATTAACAATTAATTAGTCGATGACTAGATGGCAGTAGTTACATTTACTTTAATAATTGAGATATTATGAAAAGATTCAGTGAAATAAGATATTCAGAAAAGACTAAAATAAATTTTCTGATTGATATCTATTTGATTTGATTTCTATTGGAAAAGAAAAAACTTTAATTTTTTTTTATTCATTTACATGTTAAGTTTGCTAAATCAGTTTTGACTGATCTACTTCTAATAATTTAATTATCTATCTGTGCTTTTGTCAGATAAGAGATAACATATATTTTAGCGGTATAAAACCGTGCCCTCTACTTCCATAGAATACACAATATAACGAATGTCTATTTCTATCATAACCTAAATTAATTTCAGTTATTAAAAGCGCTAAACTATTTTGTTATCTGTATGTAATTTAAAAGCAAATTTGATAATAATGCATTTTATGTATTAAAATTCAGCACATAATTCAAAACATGAAGTAAATGTCAAAGTAATATCTGTTTGTACTAAGGGACTAATTAAATGCTTTACTTATAGGATTTCTGTAGACGGACTACTAGTTTATTTCCCTTACGAATACATTTATCCAGAACAATATGCCTATATGTGCGAGCTTAAAAGGGTTTTGGATGCCAAAGTATGTTGTTTAACATTTACAGTAAATAAATTAAATTGATATTCAATATTTTTATTTTGTTAGGGTCATTGTTTATTGGAAATGCCTTCAGGTACCGGCAAGACTGTAACTTTACTATCGCTTATTGTAGCATATATGTTAGAAAATCCATTTGATGTAAGAAAATTTATATACTGTTCTCGAACAGTACCTGAAATTGAGAAGGTTATTGAAGAATTACGCAGGATATTTGACTACATTGAAAAGCATAATTTTGAGAAACCAAAATTAACTGGGTTGGTTTTATCTTCAAGAAAAAATATGTGTATTAACCCAGATGTAAGTTTAAATTTACCATTAGATCGGCAGCCAAATTACTATTCATTTTGAAATGAGTTCCTGAGGCGTCAAATTTTTATGTTGATATTTTATGAATTGTCGTTTTTTTTGCCATAAGTCCTATATAAATCCATCATCAAACTTTGATGCTTCAAAATCTGTAATCTCCAAGATGATGTTAAACTATTGCCATGTTCATATTAATTTTGATGATTTATATAGGTAACATCGTTAAAAGAAGGTAGATTTGTGGATGGTAAATGTCATTCGCTGACTGCAAGCTATGTAAGAGAACGTTATCGAGCCGATGAAAACACTCCAATTTGTCAATATTATGAAGGATTTGATCTAGAGGGACGAGAATCAACAATTCCTTATGGAGTTTACAGTATTGATGATTTAAAACAATATGGTCGTGATAGAAACTGGTGCCCCTATTTTTTAGCGAGATTTGCTGTAAGTATACAGTTGATGTGGATTTGTAAATTATGTATTTGCTGTAAGTTAACTTTCTGAAACGTTGGTGAATAATAACTATTTCTATTATGCAAATAATAACTTTCTAAACAATCGTCAATTGTAGCAACTTATTCTTATTAGAATGCTTCTTCTATTAATTATAATTATGTTTCAGATTGTGAATGCAAATATAATAGTATACAGTTATCATTACTTATTAGATCCAAAAATAGCTGAAGTAGTCTCCAAAGAATTGAATCGCGAGGCTGTTGTCGTATTTGATGAAGCTCATAATATTGATAATGTTTGCATCGATTCAATGAGTGTTAAAATTACACGAAAAACCGTAGATAAAGCATCAAACGCTGCTAACTCCTTAGAAAAAACCATTGCACAGTAAGTGATTCATTTTATAGATGTTTATATTAATTTTCGATTTTTTAAATTTTTATGCCATCTTATTTTAGAATGCGGGACGAAGATAATTCAAGATTAAGAGATGAATATCAAAGATTGGTTGATGGTCTAAGAGACGCTAGTGTACAGCGAGAAACTGATGTTGTTTTAGCAAATCCTATCTTACCCGACGAAGTTTTACAAGGTTTGTTCGAATTGCTCTAAATTTGTTTTAATGACAAATACCCAGATTAATTAATAGATCTATTATCTGTGTGCTTTGGTATCCTGTATATAATTTTATGTGTATATAATTCAATGAATAATTTAACGTCAAACGCGTAAGTGTATTGTGACAGTATGATATAATGCTTCTTTTTGTCTTTCAATCTCAATCGAAAGCCTAGATGAATCAAACTATTATATAACTATAATCGAAAGAGTCTCTCTTTAAACTCAAATTCGTAAGTCCTTACATTAAGTTTTCTTTTCCAGTTTGGTTATTAAAGCCTAGAACAATTATTATAATTTGTAGAAGCTGTACCTGGAAACATTCGTAATGCTGAACATTTTGTTGGATTTTTAAAACGATTTATTGAATATATAAAAACACGTTTACGAGTGCAACATGTTGTACAAGAGACTCCAGCTGGTTTTCTGCGAGATGTACAAGCAAAAATTTGTATAGAACGTAAACCGTT
>JAEMTY010000269.1:0-25000 GCA_020423425.1 Chrysopa pallens
CGTTCTTTAGTTATAAGTGGTGTAACTAACACGACTTTCTTTTATATATATAGATAATGAAGCCAAAGCAAAGAGATTTTACCCAGGCTCGCTTAAATTTTGCTTGCATAATAAATATATATACTTAAAATGTGTAAATATATATGTGAAAATCTACACGTTCTGGTTCTCCTTTCTAAAGTATAAAAATTGATTACGTGCGTGGTTTCCTTCCGCCCTTCGCATACTATGGATTCATCACTGAAAATTACAGACATAGAAGTGAAACATCATCTCACACGTATTCATCCAATTTTGTATATTAACCAATTAAGCCAGCCTCGCCCCAGTTCTCGTACATTTCTCAGTGTTCCCTAACCTGCATGTCCTTGACTCCCCAATCCATCCGCAAGTCGTTGGCGAAATTCCCCTTTTCCCAAACTAAAATTCACGAATCGGCATTGGCGGCTGTCCTCCATATCCTTGACTCCCTAATCCATCCGCATGTCGTGGGCGAAAATCTCCGTTTCCAAACCCAAACTTCACGAATTGGCATTAACAACCCGCATATTGGCAATCCGCATACTGGCAGGCTTAAAGAAGACCCCATATTAGCAATGTGCTCCTGCTTCCAATATCCAAATACCTTATTAATACGCCGAGGTCACACTTAATACGCTTACTACGCCGAAATAGCTTGTAATTTAATTGAACACAAAAATTATACAAAAATATAAATTCCTTTTATTTTTCCAAACGTCACATATGAAAGCTGTATAAAAAAACTTAAATTTAATCTAAAAACATCAACTCGTTTCATAGCCAGCTTCGATTGAATACATGTTCACATAATACGACAACAATTCTTATTATTTTCGTGAACAAATATCTCAAAAAATTATTACTCTAATATAATGAAATTTAGTATAGACCCCACCGACGTAACGTATTCACTGATTTCAACCGATCACCAAATTTAAGCAATATCAGACACAGCCACTACTAAAATAAATATTTAAAAAAAATAAATTAAGTATGCAATATTCCTCGTATTATGAAAATATAACCTCCATTTTTTATAAATGTTAAATGAGATCTCCGTTTTAAATGTCAAAATTGTGCATTCTAAATGTCATTATATTTGAATAATTATTTTTATAGTACCTAGGTTCTTTTTGGCGCATGTAAATAGATAAGAAACACAATCTACAAAATTTTGCATTACAAAATTTCTTTATAACAGCGTCTCATTGTTTATACTTCGTTGTCTATACTATGTTATCTAATGTACATGATCAAAATTTATCATAAAAAAATCTTATCCTTTGTGTCTGGGCTAAAACTCAATTTCCAAAAAATTAGCCCTATGAAAAATGTGCGTAATACCTCTATTATTAACTCGACTGGCATTAAAATCTGTTTTATTTTTACACTTTATTCTGGTTCTGAGGCAACAAGGGAAAAGAATGAATAAGGCTGAAATATTAGTGAATTTATTAATAACTTGTAGAAAGAGTAGACAAAATAATACAATGAGTACTAAATTATGTCTCGTACAAATCATAGTCGTACCAAAACTCAGATATGTTAACCTATTAAATGCTCAGCGAACTCTTATCAAAATTAAGTGTAATTTAATTATCAACTTGTAAGTACTACCAACGTGTATAATCGAGTGAGAGGTTCGTAGTAAACTCTAGAGTCAGACATAGAAAGAGAAGAACAGTTTCAGCCAATTCCAGAACCAACCCAATAGGAATGATCCAGGTACTGTGGATCTATTTCTCGTCCGAACCTAATATCTGAACTCTCACCAGTGTAGGAGACGGACCAATGTTAGGATACTGCCAGGTCCTAACCCCATTCCAGACTGGTGTGTAACCAAGTTGAGCCAAACACACGGCTACCCACTAGAGATCAAGTACCAACCTTCAAGCGATAGCCCATTCCTATTCCTGACTGATTAGAAATCATAGCTTGAGCCTATTACTCGAGCACTTGTTATTGGAACTAGGAAACCTAACAGAGTTCCATCAAGGATGTATTAGTTCATCTTATTTAGCTGTGGATCTTCTTCTTTAATCCTAACTCTTTGGTGTTTGACGAAAGACTGACTGGAGTCACGAAGATTCCTCTTTGTTTCCTTGGGGTTGTTCTATAATTTGTATTTCAAAGGAATAGACGTTAAGCTTCTCTTCTATTGAATTATCTTGCTAATTTAGTATTCTGATGGCTGTTACTTGATTGTTTGTATCGTATAGAAGATATACAATAATGTATAGCTTGTTACTTCTTTGGTATGTTCGTACAACAAATATACAACAATGTATAGCTTGTTCAACTTGGTATGTTTGTACAGTGTATTATTATCATTTGGACCACTCACAGTTATAAACTAAATGTTTATACTATTGAAATGCGTTCTATGTATGAACACTTGATAATTTAACACACCATAAAAATCGTGTAAATATTTTATAATTTTAAATACAAGTAGAAAATTCAGGTGACGCTTTTTTTTAGTTCCGATTTTACCACGATTATCATTTTTTACACCTATTTGAAATTTAAAAAAATATGAATAGAATATCAAAAATTTTTATTTAATTGATATTACTAAAAATGGCATGGATTAAAGAAACAGATGACTATATATTCTATCTCTAGACATCTCTTAACATTTTCGAGAACGAGTTTGCTTTTAATAAACCTGAGTCAAAATCAAATATAAAAGAATTATTGTAATTTTTATTAATTGATAGACATATTTAAAATATCTAATTAAAGTTGGCTTAAAAAATTAAATATTGATCATGTGTAAAAACAGAAGCGTTCTATATAATTCCATTTAATGTGTATAAAATTAACAATTCCGTCCACAATAAAAGAATTTTATGTATTTTTCTAAAGTAATTTTAGAGATGTTAGGTAAGATAAGAGAATATTTGTACCTTCTGTTGTGATATATTTATGTTTACTTTACAAATAGATTAATTATTGTAAGTTATAATAAATATATGTATTTAATGAAAACAAATTTTATTGTGTATTGCTTTAAAATCCGCATTTGTATTCATTATTAATGTGATCTCAAAAATATTTTTTAAATTTTCCACAGAGATAATATTTATCGAAATACCAAAACAGATCGTAACATTTAATTGTTCTACCATTTTCTATACGTAAAATCTTCATTGTAATCGTTTAAACTATTTAGCGCTCTACCAAACTATAGTTTTTTCCAACGCAGCAACGAACGGTGAAATCAACGTGCGTTTCGGCTTTCCATTGAGTTAAATGGAGCCTGCCGCACTTGAACTTTTAATGAAATTAAATTTAGCATGACACACTTAAAATTGATTGTATTTCACACTTTGATATTTTTAATTTATTTACAATTTTATAATTATAATATAATAATTGTATTAGTTTCATATTAATAAATTTCTGTATTGTGTAAATATACTGTTATTCTCGGTTTGGTTGTTTATAGGTAAGCTTAGGTATATTTATATGATAAGTTTTTGAAATATTTTACCAATAGAGGGTATTTTTATGTTTAATATGCATTAAACATAAGTAATTTTAATAATCTAACATATTTTGCCATAATTACTAGATAGATGCGGTAAAAAAATACCGAAAGATTTCGAGCGATTGCGAAAGTCTATAATATATAAAAATTGTACATAGTACATCGCTGCTTATGTAAATTTTCGGTAATGGGTTGAAATTTTACACAGTATCTAGAGTAAAATTTTATTCAACTATTTGTACTAACTTAATGAAAAAATGAGGATAAATGTTTTTTCCAACTAGACCGTATTTAAATTAAACAATTACTGCCATTAAAACTTATTTTCGGTGATGTACTTCCTTTAGCGGCATTTCGTAAGTGGTACAACAAGCGCGCGGAATTCTATTTTCGACGTAAAACTACAAATATCAATAATAAAGATACAGTTCCGAAAGTTGAACCATTTTGTAGGAAATTTTATCTTCTTTAAAGATCTTTTTATTTCAACCATAAATTTATATTACTTTTTAACTGATTTCCAAAAGAAAGGAGGATGTTCTCAATTTGACTGTATTTGTTAACATTTTCAACTTTTTGCTTAGACTATAGGTAATATAAATAAATCTCAATAATGATATTTAAATAAATATATGAAATAAAAAACAATAATATAAAAATAAAACCACTATTATTTTTTACCAATCCAATGAATAATAAATAGTAGGTTACCATGCAAACGTCTGGTAATTTTAACTTTTTTATATGTTGACTAGGATGGTTAGTAAGTGTTTAAAATGAAAAAAACATAATTTTAACCTCTATGCCCCCGCTAAATTGACAAAATCGAAAAAATTCGGCACTTTATGTTTTCACTTATATCTTCATTTCGGTGTATTTTAGCTAAAAAATTACTCTTCTCAATGTCTTAATATATAAAAGTTTACGCAAGCTCAGTAAGTGATGCCAAAGGTGTGTGGACCGAAATAGAATCCAGTGCACAAGGACGTTTTATACTGGTGAGTGTACTTGGCAGACCTTAGATCATATACTGCTACATATGCCAAATGTATATAAGTTACAAAAATTTTAATGCCCTATAGAATATTAACAAAGATAGAAAGCAAATAGTAAAATATAAGGCAGAGAATTACAAATATGTTGAAAAGTCATGGTCATAGTACCCGAAACTATGATTGTAACCATAGATGAATTAAATACTAGAAATACCATAATGGCTACTATATGCATATGTAAAAATGTCCTTCCTGACTATTCTTATTCAGAATATATTTGAGTCTTGGTGTGTGCACGTCAATTTCTATGTTTACATTATAATTTTTACGCTATAAAATCATTTTTTATGACAAAATGGTATCGTGAAGTGTAAAATGCGGTGAAAATAAAGAAACAAATATAGAATAGATGGTATTTCCAAATAAACGACGAGTAAACGATTTGGTAAAAAAAAAAAGTAAAAATATTTATATAACACCGCCATACTAAGCACTAGTGAAATACTGACTAGCTAAAACTGGTTTACACTTATTG
This sequence comes from Chrysopa pallens, assembly GCA_020423425.1. Classification (NCBI taxonomy): domain Eukaryota; kingdom Metazoa; phylum Arthropoda; class Insecta; order Neuroptera; family Chrysopidae; genus Chrysopa; species Chrysopa pallens. The sequence goes on from JAEMTY010000269.1 coordinate 5,045, forward strand.
TCATACTCACATAACACGGTCTAATCTCTTACATACAAAAGAGAGATATATGTTCCGCTATGTTTTTTACAAATGAGTCAAAAGTTGTCCATTTAAACTGTTTAGACCTTCTGTATAAGACCGTGACTATAATTAAGAACTTCTATATATCACCGTGCTTATACTGGCCATTAATTAAGATGGTACTGGCCAAGTAATTTCTAATTTTAAGATAAATTGTGATGAGTCTAAACAGTTTTGGAATGAAAGTGTTTTTGAATGCATAACAATATTACTGAGGATACAATTTTTGTTAAGTGAAGTTACCCATCTAACGTTATAAACAGCAATTATTTATTAAAGAGCCTGTTCTTTTTTTTTAAATTAACTGTGACAAATATATCTGGCTACTCAACCGATTGGAAATCGTTTTAAACAACGTAGTTTTCATAAAAATTCCAAAAAATCAATTTAAAAAACTTAAGAGTAATTGCCGATTTTACTACTAGAAAGCATTATATAAAATTTTATTTTTCGAATTTTCTTGACAAACAATATTGTGTTTATATTTGGAAGTCACAAACGATTTTCAATTGAGTACCCGGTAGTATATGCCACAGTCAATTAAAAAAAAAATATTGGCTGTTCGGAATGCCTAAAATAATTATCGAATTTCTATTAAACTAACTTAATTGGTCACGAACGATTGGCATAGACATGTGAAAAATTTTTATTTATTTTGTGTTGGCTATATCGGGTTAGGTTGTGAAGTGAAGAAATATCACGTAGGCGTACGTTAATTGGCCGTAAAAGATGTGAACTAAATCATTATTTGATGAATTATGTAAGAAACCGTCTTAAAAGAACTCGAAATGCATACTCAAATTTTTATCGTGAAAATTCCTACTTTTTAAAAATTGTATTTAATTTCGAAACTGCCTAGAAAAATTTGAAACTAAAACACTTCAATTTACGTCATCGCTGTTCTTTTGATTTACATATTGGAAAAGATGAACTGAAAATGATATTTTTTTTGAATTATTTACAGAAGCCCATATTTAAAAAATCGTATAATAAAAGATTACAAAACGGCATATATAAAATAGCGGGTAAAATAGGAATATAAAGGGTTCCCCATATAAAGATATGATGATATATTAAATTTGGTCTAAAGTGTGTACCGCTAAAAAATATTGAAAGCATTTGCAAAACTTGATTATACAGAATGGGTCATTTCAAATAATACACCAAATATCTCCAAAAGTATTATAAAAATTAATAGTTCTGCAAATAAAAGATAATATGGGTCATTTTTGTATTATTGGTTTTTTTCTTGAGATTATGTATCAAGGTTATTTGAAATACAAAGTGATTTTATGGAGCCCTATATTTTTATTCAAAGTTTTGGATTTTATAAAGAAAAAATTAAAAACTACTTAAGTCGATAGTAAAACAAATTTTAAGCAAATAACAATCTTGAAAGTTTTTTCGAAAAGTCAATATACTTTTAGAGTTATCCATGGTTGAAAATATCTGATTTACATTAAAAAAATACATGCTTTTGAACTTTTTTCACGAAAAGCTTGACATTTTATCAGATAAAGTATAAGTATATAAATTAAACCGAATAATTAAAAAAAGGAGATTCAGGTTTAAAATGATTCAATTTTCTAAAACATGGATATTTGGACATGATGAACCTAACCAGAATGATATAAAGAATATTGCATCCCTTACATAGAAATATCTTTAAGATAAATGTCGATGTTTGAAAGATTCTGAGCAACCAAGTTCTCAAATTTCAATGAATTTAATAATATGTTTAGAGTTGTAAAATTTGTCTTTTTGATTTGTCATCAACATATCACATTACTGTTTAACTAAGTATTTTTATTTGTATAGACAAAACAAATTAATCATGATTAAAAATTTCATATTTCGCGCATTTTTTTATGTCAGTTAAATATTCGTCATGCTGACGAAAATGTTATGATTAATTTATTTCGCGAAGTTTACTAAAAAAAGAAAATTTTAAAAACATATTTATTTTGTTAAAACTTTAAAAATATAGTAAGTAGTATAAACAAATTTCAAAATCTAATTCAAAAACATTCTGATTTATTATAAAATATTATTTTTAAAGAAAATATGCATTTCTCCATACCCACCTACATTTAGAATATTTATTTAAAAATGATAAAATTTTTATGAGATGTTTAAAAACTTACTGAAATTTTAATTATTTATTGTTTTCAGTATTGTTAATAATTTGTAAGGTGTTTCAAGTTTTAATTATCTAAGAGCCACAATATAGAATCAGTATAAAAGTGTTTTCCTTTTATGGAACTATCAAAACACGTTGGACGAAATTTCAATACAATTAAATACTTATTGCATACTGAATCATCAACACAAAATTTGAAGCATTTAAAACAACCAAAATATCTTATCAATCGTTACTAAATGTATCAATCTATTTGCACCTGTAATAATTGATAATCTATTGTATAGGGTGATCATTTTGTGAATGATTCAAATTAAGGCTTCAGACTGAAACTACGCATTTGAAATTTTAAATTATCCTTGACAATCACTTAAATAGAATCATAATAAATATTATTTCTATTGAAACAAATACCTATCAATTTTAAATGAAATTAAAATGATTTTTCTATCCTTAAACTTTTATAGTTTACTAGAATATATATGGTAATACTCAGATAGTACAAGTTCGAAAACAAATACAACCATGTACGTGTGTAATCAAGTCTCAAAAATTATACTTAAACAGTTTTAACATCGATATTCAGCTCAATATATATAGGATATTGATTAATTCAATAAGTATATTTAATTAAAGGAATCTTATTTATGATTATTGTTCGAAAATACATCCCCTATAAAATAGTTGTTAAGCAAATAAATTGACAAATTCTGCCATTGATCTGCATTTGCATTTTTGTGTTTTTTTTTTTCTTTTTTTAAACAATTTTTGTCCACAATGTATAAACAATCGACTAACAATATTTCTAAAAAATCGACATACATTAATGACAATAAGATAACAAATGTCAGATAATTTATATACTTTAAATAATTTAAAACTAAAAATTACACAGTGACATGATACCGTTGGGAAGCATGATGTCCTCACAGGACGATGTTAATAATTATTTTTATTTACAAACATTAAAACGAAAACCAAACGTTAGTAATAATAAAAAAAAATATGCTTCCACAGATAATTTATCGCATATTAAAAATAAACAACTTACAATATCACAACCAAGAATGGTTTCTGCGCCACAAACTGCCAAAAAATCAAGTCATATCGAAAATAAAGAATCAATATTGTTAACAAAAACGGAAAATGAATTTATATTTAAATTATTGGGTGAAAAATGTCAGGTAATCATTTTAATTCTAAGTTTTTACGTCTAAAAAACACATTTTGTATTTTGTCATCAGGAAACTGATTTAAGTTAATATTTATTTAAACGATAAAAAATGATAAAAAAACACTGTTTTATATAATATGTTAATAGACATATTATACAAAACGTTTATCTGTGCATAGAAATGTATACATTTACAAAAATAATTTTTCTAAAAATTTCAATTTTTATACTTTAAACGTTAATGATTATCTCTGCAAATATTACATAAAATAATAATCAGATAATTAATGTCGGAACTCTAATGTTAGAGGAAATTCTCAATGTTTAAAACCAAAATTTCCGAAGTTGTGGCTCGATAATAGTACATTGGATGGATTACCGTCTAGACTTTTAATCGTTTAACGTTTTTTAATTTTTTGTTCAATGTAACTTATTGTTCGAATGGTACTCAATATATTATATATAATCGATAATTAGTCCATGTGACTTAATAATGATCATAATAATGTAGAAAAATTTGGATCTTAAAAATTAAATTTGTAAAAAAGTACCTATGCTAATATAATTATTTATTATTCTTTAAACATTAAACAATTACATTACTTTGTCTAAAAATTAGACGAACACCAACTTTTTTTTTTTAATATTGCAGGATATTCAAATAATATAACTTTTACCATAACAACTCGAAGATTTTCACTTTTTCTACTTGTAAAGCGAGCATCATGTGATTAAAACCCCTTTAATGTCATATATTTCTAAAATCTCTCTATTTAATCACCTAGATACACATTTTTTAACCGAGAGTAATTTCTGGTTATTATGACCTTCTATGCCTAATTTCTTTTAAGTGATTTTCTAAAGCTGCATTAATAAGAACACTTCAAAATTCAGTACTATTTCTTTCCTGAGCATGTAATTTAATTCCATGAAAAAGAGCGGGAAGTATAATAAATGCTATTATGTACGTAACAGTATTTCTCGGAAATGAAATTGCTGATGGCAATGCATTATGTGAGATGCATCAAATATAATGTGACATGTTATGTACGATTCTTAATTTTTCCAGACATTAGCAACAGCAATAATCCAATTATTTGTAACATCTCCACCAGATCATTCATCGTGGATAAAACATGAATCAGGTGTATTATGTTTTGTTAAGGATAATGGTAAACGATCATATTTTTTTCGAATATATTGTCCAATTCGTAAGCGGTTAGTATGGCAACAAGAACTGTACAATAATATAGAATATAAGTCGCCGACAAAATATTTACATACATTTGAAGCAGAGGTAATTAAAAAAATTAATATGCATGTATGAATTCTCAATTTTTAAAATTCTTGTAGAAATCTAATTAGTATATATTCAATTATCAAAAACTAACCTATCTGATTAGTTAAATCCAATAAACACGACCTTGATTCACTCGAAAAATATCTACAATTTACAATAGTTCCAATTCCAAGTTTTTTTAATAATGTTTGAAATTGCACAAATAACTCCAAAATTAGTGAAATTTGGTATACAAAATTTTAACATGAAAAGGAAGGGCATGTAAAGAGTCAAAAAAGACTTTAAAACTCCGTTACAATTAATTTCCTGAATGTGGTAAGCGTGTATACCTAATTTCCTAAAAATCGGAAAACTCGTTCGGAAGTTACAGCGGAACAAAAAGTATATTTTAAGAACGGTTTAATGGTATAGATACATACAGACAAACGGAATGCAAAATCGTCTAGTTATACAGTATCATATAATAACTATGATACTGTATTATATGATCATATAATAACGTTTGGTCAATTAAGAAAATTAAATTTAAAATTATTAAAAATTTTTGTGTTTAGGACGGAATGGCTGCATTTAATTTTGCAAATGAGGATGAGGCTTCGTTTTATCGACAAATTGTTTTAGAAAGAGTAGCATCACGCCAAAGAAAAGGTAAAAAAAAGTTTTTATCATAAGTATGCATGGAATATAATTTATATTTATTATAAAGGCCCGTTTCGTTTTGAACGGTTTAGAATTTTAATATTTGAAATTCTCATACATTCAGAAAATTTCTTTTTCAAGCCAGTCTTGACAACATAAGTCTAGCGCAAAAGACTCAAATTGTTAGCATTTTAAAACTTTCAACACAAGCATTTGATTGAAACTATTGCATTTGTAAATAAATGATGGATGTCAGTGTCACCTGGAGAGTTTGTGTTAAAAACAAAAATGTGTGTTGAATAACAACATGAGGTATTTTGTTTGAATGTACATCAAATTTTTTGATTGCATGAGTTTAATACATTTTGGAAAACATATTTTAATTTCAACAGACATTTCGAAACGGAAACACTATTTAAACACTTGTGAGCAGCATGTAAAGTTACTTACAAGTTATCATCTTTTTTAAATTAGAATTTTTATTATTAGATAGATTTTCAATTGTAATTTAATGTAACCATCTTAATTTATTTATACTAAAATTCAATTCTACTTTCACATTTTTAGAAAAACGTATGCGTAATTCGATACAAAGTCAACGAGCGACAACTGCATCAAATATGCAACAAAGTCGAAGTCACACAACGTTAGGACCAACAGGTACATGGGGTGGCGTTTCAAATATTTCAAATGGATCATCTTTATATCCTCAAACAAATGGGGGACTAGTTGTATCTCAACATCAACGAAGCAATAGTGCAGGTTTATTTAACAATATTTTTAGATTAAATAGGGAAGACGTATTTCTATTCATTTACAAAAAGCCATTAAAAATATTTTTCCAACCATTTTAGATGTTAAATATAGATGCTCATACAGAATCCGTTGTACTGGACTTATTTAAAATTTCTACCAAATCAATTATTTTTAGAAAGAAAACATTGTATTAACAACTTATATCACTATTTACTAGTACGTCTCACTATATGAAAACAATAATTGTCCTGTATTTAATCATTATATATACTTTGTAGTATGCATTTTAGTTGCTTTATGCTTTCTTCACACAATTTATATATATATATATATATATATATATATATATATATATATATATATATATATATATATATATATATATATATATATATATATATATATATATATATATATATATATATATATATATATATATATATATAAATATATATTATAAATTGTGTGAAGAAAGCATAAGATTTTATATATAGAGTAAAATATGATTTCAAAAGAAAAGAATCTAAAAACAAGTCGTGGTACTATCACTTACCTATCAATTACAACAAAATAGGGTACGCGAAACAAATAAATATAAACAGATGTTATTATTAATCCGATACTCGTTATAACATATAACTGATAGGTATAGTATATTATGTCTATACTATTCTTCAAAGTATACTAAAAGTATCTTTGTAGTTTTTAATCTATATTAAATTAAATTGTTACATAAAAATTTCCAAACACTAATCCGATATGTCGCTTTATGCGATCATGTTATAGCACGTATGTTAACTGTGTTATAAGGATTTGAACGGTACATTGCGTTTTGTGTCGTTATAATCGATTTTTTCATATAGCCAATTCCGTTTTAAACGGTTTCAACTTAGCATACACTACGGAACCTTAAATTTAAGTATATGCAACATTGACTCGGATTATTTTTTTCAAAGTCTTATTTGCCGATAGTAAAACTCAGTGAATGATTCAGTATCGAATCATAAATATTCTAAAACGCTTAATATCAGATAGTTTTTCTACCTTTTTGACGCTTTTTTTTTACGTTTAAGAAGGTGCATTTTAACTTATTTTAACAGAAAAGAGAAAGGTTTTTAAATCGTCTGTTAATTTTTTTATGTACTTGTGAGCGTAACATTTTTTTAATTATGATTCTTTTTGATTGGAAGGGGATGGGGTTTTAGGAATAGTAGGTATAGCTCTATTTGAATTGCAAAATAAGTAAAGATGAACTATAGACTGAAAAACCAAAATTTCTTAAATTAAAAAATTGTATACGTCTTTCCTATTTTCTGAAAAATTCAAGACTAAATTAATTTGTTTGTAGGAGGTCAATTAAAAGTTGTTGATAAAATCAGCTTGAGTAAAAAACGTACACGAAATTTAACGACACGTGATATTAGTGCTCCAAGTGATTTTAAACATGTCTCACATGTCGGCTGGGATGCTACCAAAGGATTTGAAATTGACACAAAAGATGAAAATTTAAAAAAATTCTTTGATGAAGCTGGTGTGTCAGAAAAGCAACTTGCTGATAGAGATACGGCCAAATTTATTTATGAATTTCTTGAATTGAATGGCGGAATCGAAGCAGTAAAAGAAGATATGCAAAAGAATCAAGCACCACAGAGTGCTCAGCCGCCTCCAGTTCCTGCTCGTATTTTACCTCAACAACGAACTGCCCCACCTCCTCCAAGTAGAGTACCACGTATTGTTCCAAGTATACCAACGAAACCCCCGCCTCCTATTACTGCTTCGTCAATAGCTGTTCCACCAAATGTACCTCCTCCACCGCCACCTTTACCTAGTACATCCATCGCTGCGACCTCAACACCACCACCCCCACCTCCACCTCCACCTGCACCAATTGAAGATGTTACAATTAATTCAACTACTTCAATACTTCAATCTCATACTGATTCACGATCAATTCAACCTGATCCGCGATCATTATTATTAGAAAGTATTAGAAGCGGCGCAAAATTGAAACCTGTTGAAGTTGATAAAACGAAATCAGCGGTTTTAAATACTGGTGATTCACGTAATGATTTACTGAGTGAAATTCGACAGGGTGTTGAATTGAAACCGGTAACTGTAAATGCACAAAAACCAACGCCATCAAATCCCGAAAATGGATTAGCTAGTGCATTAGCTCGTGCACTAGCAGAACGATCGCGGGCTATTCATTCAGATTCTGATACTAGTGATACATCTAGCGATGAGGAAGAATGGGAAGATTAATTGAAGTTATTTTGAAATAGTGATTTACTAATTATAATATAATAATATAATTAATTTTATTCAATGAGACAAATATTTCGATCGTGCGATTTCTCCTTTACTGATACGCATTGCTTTCCTTTGGGAACGTTTAAGTATTATGCAAAATTTATACCGAATACATTATGTCCATGCATTTTAAATTAAGTTTTTTGTACTAATTTATTATAGTTATTGGCTTGAAACATTTACCACCTTTCAGAAAATTTCAACGGCTCAGGAAAATATCTAGTAAAAATTCTAAAGCTCTACAAATCCGCTATTTTTAAACATATTAAACAAACAGGGTTATGCTTATGCGTTTATTAAGATTGATGGGACTGAAGTCATATTAAAATCTAAAAATTTTTGACTAAAAATAAAAATTTTAATTTCTAATTAGTAACAATAACAAATAAATATCTTTTGACTTAAGTATTTTTTGGTATAAAATAGATCTGACAACAGCTAAAATCATATTCTGTAAAGTTTGATATTTTATTTATCATATTTAACATTTCACAATGAGTAAGTAATTCCTAACAATGGACGACTTTATTCTTTGATAATTCAAACCAATTCATTATGCTATGTTATACTAATATTTTCGTGAAATTTTATATTTTTTATTTTTAGTAAATAAGGCTAAATTCTAGAAATAGTTCAATCAAGATTTTCTTAAAATTTCACATGTTAAAAATGGGTTTTATACTTTAAACGATAGTGATAAACATAAAAATTTAGCCTTTTATATATACATTGCCTTAATATTCGGACAATCTTTAAAAAATTTACATTTAATTTTCTATTTATTCTTATATTGGTTTGAAAATAATGCATAAAACAAACTGCAATGATATAAAATAACCATAAATCTAGCAACATTAAAAAAAATAAATAAAAATTGAATAAAAAAAACTATTTTTATAAAGTTACAACGTTTTTAGTAAATTGCACGCAGTATTAAATTTTTTTTCATTTCAATTTTAAAATAAGTTTGATAGCAAAGTTTTCAGGATTCAATGGCTTATTAATGGTATTAAATAGTTTGTTAACCGGTAAAAATGTATTTTCATAATAAATTAGAACCAAATTCCATTTATTAACTCCTAAAATGCAAATCATGTACATAAAACTTGTGAAGTTAATGTTTGATAAAGCATATTTTTATTATTAATAATTGTATTTAAGGGTGATCAATAATAGCTAGCAACATAAAACTACCTTTCTCAAGTTCCCAAGTGACCCCGGACTGACGTAACGTAATGACAGGCTTAGACCAATCTATAAAGTTAAGCAACAGCAGTCACAATCTGTATTTGGATGGGTGACCACCTAGCAGTACTGTGTACTGTTGTTGTATAAATAATAATAATAATCCCCTTTGGTTAATGGCTATATAGCTGAAAGTAGCTATAGCCAGAAATTAAAAAAAAAAAAAAAAAAAAAAAAAGTTCCCAAGTATAAAAGATCACCTAATTTCAATTGTTTTGCCTTGGTGATTTTAAATAAAATTGAATAATTTGTGTATACGTTTAAACTAAAAAATTAAAATGTATGAAAAATATGAAGCAAATCCATCCATTTGTCTCTGTCCAGACATAATTTTAGAAGTAAACGTTCTGAGATGAAAAAAACATTTTATTGCAATTGAGCCCTAAAGAGTCAAATGTAAAAAAAATTTTTTCTCCCTATGTAAACAATTAACTATCACGGTAAGAGATGCAATAAAATTGAACGTTTCAAACATATTCAAAATCGGTGCAATACAAAGGTGATGGATCTTTGCAGTGCAAAAACAGATATTCCGAGAAAACTTAAAAAAAATTTTATTTATTTTTTAATTTGTATGAAGTCTAAATTTATACAGCCAGAGCAGATAACTATTTTTAGACTATACAGAAACCAGTCCTGCATCCTGGTAAACGTAATTAAATTAAATGGTTTTTTTAAATAACGGTACTGTCACTATCAAAATTAATAAAGATTATTATAAGTTAAATTTATTTTTTTAGACCGATCACCGAAATCACATTTATTTTTATAACCAAATATAATATTGCCAATTTGTTTTCGATGGAAAAATGAAAATGAAATAAGGTGCTAAATTCGTCAAACTAGTTTTCATTAATCGATAGCTCATAAATCAATATTTTTTAAGAATCTTCTTGTATCATGTTCGGTGTGGTCCTTTTCTTTTCTAACGCTCATCATTCAGAGCTCCTTAACTTTTCAGTTCATCACATCAGTGTTCAACAAAAGTAGTACCAACAAATTCCAAATTCAACTAAAAGTTGTAATAAAAACAAAATTGCTTAAAATTCATTAATAATAATATTAAAACAAAATATGTTTCAGATTGAATGCAATATCTTCTATATTACCACCGCAGTTGATAATTTCGTAAATCCTCCAGATTATTTTTATTTTGGTAAATTTTTTACCATTATTCTTCCACTTTGAATTTCATCACTAAAGTTATTTGGGCAGATTACAATTGCTTCAAGATATATGAAGTAGACACAATCTGAAAAATCCGATTTTTTAAGTTATACTCTATGTGATTGAAACCAAATTTTTCCAAAGTTACCTTATTACATAAAAATTTCAGATAATCAACAAATTTTAAAAATATTAATCTCATGAAATTTTTATACACATATATTAATTCAATGTGTAATTAATTAAGTTTACAGTATACTACCTGATTTTTTAAATAATATTAGAAATTTCACGAATAGATTCGTTTTTCTTAGTACAACGAATTTTACCTCTACGAAAAATCTGTGAATTGGGCCGTTTTCATTTCGAAGTCAGTAAAAGTTTTGATTTTACCTTAATAACAAATGGAAAAACGATTCTTTCCGCCATATAATAACACCAGATGTCCGTTGTCCAATAGTCAGAAAATATTGGGTAAAAATCAATTTTGATGATGTCGGATAAAGGACATCATTTGTATTGGAGAATATCCCCATCATGTTGGAGAAAATCGTTTGTGTATTTACTTTTAAATGATCTTCCGATAGCAATAACAAAAAAAAACCGATTTCCATCAATTTCAAGCTTGTGGGAGCAATCAAAAAATTACGGCCTTCGAAAATGAAAACGCCCTACTTTTCAGAATTTTTATGGAAAAAGAAAGTTGTTAGACTTAGGATAGTTAAGCCATATACAAATTTTTAGAAGTGTATTATCATTGAATCATATGGTGAGGGGCACTGAGACTAGAATGATATTTGTTTTTCATTATTGTTGTAATGAGAAGATCATTTAATAACAAATATAAACCATTTTTTCCGATACATGATAAAAAAATTCTCCGTTGTAATACGAGGCAACATTTTATTGTAGACTTTAAACTTAATATTAAAAGCTATGTTTGCGACTTTTCATCGTTTTAATAAATGTCTTGGAAACAATGAAAGTCGCGAAAATTCTGAAGAATCTTTTTAACGTGATAATATACCTGATTCATTTTTTTTCAAAGTATGTTAGTATCGTGTAAAAATAAAGGCGCATTTTCGAATAGTATTTGTTTATGAAAATGTATATTAGTTGGTATGTCTCTCCTGGTGGCAGATTTATCTAAATAATGTCGGTGCATTCTAATTTTCCCAAACTCCTATATCTAATATACCTACCGAGAGTAGAAGTCAAATTTTAAAAATTCACAAAATGATCCTGATTATGGAATTAAAAATCAAATTTTTTTGCTACTTAAAAGACTTTTTTAACAAATACTTCCGAAAAGTCTGTAAATTAATTTTAAAATCAAATCTAAATTTTCATTTGTAAAATACACAGTGTGAATAGTTTGTAAATATATTTACAAACTATTTGCTGGATAGATTACAATCTATCCAGCAATAATTCAAACAATGCAAAAATATAGAATATCAAATTTTAATATAAAATTCCTTAAAATTATTCAAATATATATTCAGTAATTATTAGTAATCAAATAATAAGAAAAAACATTCATTCAAACGATCCAGAGACATTTCATTTCAAGGTATGGGTTTTTTTACAAATTTGTTTTGATTTTGTATAATCTATGGTTAAAATAGTTCCGGCAGGATCGTCTTCAAAATGAAAAATTTTTAACCGTAAAAATAAATTTCAAATTAAATTTTTTTAAATACTTTGCTTATTGTTTTGAAATTTTTTATTAACAAAACGACGCCTAGAGCAAGAATGTTGCATTAAATTATTTTGCATTGTTAATAAACACCCAATCGTATCATAATAGATATGATATAAACTACATTTTAAGTGCTCTTGAATCAGACATCTACAAAAAATGCAATCTTTAATGTAGTATAATATGCATTGTATTTTTTTCAACTTACCCGCACAACTAAAATATAATTATCCAAATGTTAATTTGGTACACTTTTGACATAAACGGGAAGCGTGTTGAGGTTTTCAAGAAAAAAATTGATAAAGTAAAATTTCTTTTAGAAATATTTTTCGGGACAAATTTCGCTACGCAAATTTAGCATGCAACATTTCTAAATATGAAATAAAATTTTGATTTTGCTTTTTTTCGGAAAACAAACTTCCATCCTTCATATGAAGATTGTTCATGCCAAATTCATTACATTTGGATAATTTATATTTGTTAATTTTTCGTGAAAATTGAAAAATACAATGTGTGTATATATTATAGTAGATATATTAGATCGTTTTTTTTTTTTTTTTTTGATGTCTCATTCTGCATTTAAAGACTTAACTCTAAATCTGTTATTTCATCATGTGTTTAATTTTAATGAGCAATTTGTAGTGTTTATATCTTAAGAACTACTTGAATTGGCATAAAAATATTAATAATTTGCATATATAATTAAAAATCATATGTAATTAAAATGGTTATTCTATAAAATTGTTACAAAAAATGTTTTTGTTTTTTTTTTTACCGATATTCAGTTGCTCGATATTTATTTATTTGAAGACACAAATCATTAAAATCATGCAAAGGAAATATAAAATTGAAAATGATTTTTGAAAAATAGCGATAATTACTAAAATTTTTGCACAAAAATTGGATTCTATAAGTGTTTTTATTCTTTCCATTAGGTAAGTATACATAAAAAGGTTTAAGATGTATGTTAGGTACTATTTCGAAGTAGTTTCTATAGAAATTTTTTTTATTTTTAGATATTATTGTGACTGTTCAACCGAATTACACTCACCATTCTACATGATTTTGGTGGATTTTAAAAAGGTCTTGATAGGATGTATGTTTCGAAAAATGATGGTGTTACGGGCGAAGTAGGTATACTAGATAAGATGTCATCAAAAATGTAAATTAGCAATGTTAAATATCATATTTGATGACTTCATACCTTACTGACCATCATCACGATTTTGAAACAGTGTAATAAGAACAAAGGTGAATAAAGCCACGAAACTGTTGTCTGTTGGAAATCATGAAAAACTTTTATGCATTTAATACTAATTTTTCATATTCAAAATTTATACTAATAATAAAGCTGAAAAGTTTATTTGTTTGTTTGAACGCGCTAATCTCAGGTCCAATTAAAAAAATTATTTCATTGTTGGGTAGTAAATTTATCGAGGATGACTTTAGGCTATATTATATTTCAAAAAAATTAGGGATCCTTACTAAAAGGCCAATAATGTAACCCAAGATGTAAAAAAATGACCCGAAAAAATCATTACATGGCGTGCGCTGCGAAAACTATTGATTATAGTTCATGGATCTTTTCGGTGTCGACCTGGCAAAATGATTAGCTAACTGGGTCACTCAGTATGCTGGTCATAGCTTTTTTCTTATTTATACGGTATAGTTTCTGGATCTTCGCCGCGTCCGCAAAGTTAAATTGTGCGCGGCGAGGGCGATTCCTACTAGACCGAGTTCATTTTTCAGCTACATGGCTTGGACTGCCTCTCGCAAGGTATGCAGTTATTGCAGCTACAGCCTCCTCAAACTCTTCCAAGCTGGTGGTGTTATTGATAAGATCAAGTCAACAAACTTGATTGTCAGTTAATTGACTTCCAATCAAGTGGTTGAGTGGTTCTGTTGTTGGTAACTCGTTACCGTTAGTTCCATCAGCTACCGTAGTAGTACTGGGATAATTGGCAACAAAGTCTGATTAGGTTCGAGTAGTAGTAGTTGCAGGTGGAGGTGTATCTCATACTATAATATGTTATAGGTGAAGACTTTCTCACAAAGCTTTCTTCATTTGGTCTTATTCGGCGCATTAGCCTTCCATCGGTCCACTCCAATTTGCTTGAATACAAGTAGTAATTTAATAACTAAAACGATATGGTTCAAAATAATTAAACTTAAACAATTTTGATTTATTTGCGTATCAATACCAATTTGTAAAATGCAAGTTTCAATAACAAAAATATGTGATTTGATTGTAGTGGATTTCTAAAATCAATCTCTAGTGGTCAAATTAGTATAATATATGATTTCTATGGTTCAAAATGATCCAAATACGATAGATAGATAATAATCGCCTATCTTGCGCAAACGGCATTATACTGTAAAATTATTACGTAGTAAATATTTACGTAGGTGTATCATTTTGCTTCAATTTTTTGATATATTATAATCAATGGGTCACTTTTAACTAAAAGAATTCTATAGTAGTTTCTATACTATACTACATGATAATAGTACTCTAGAGATTCCTGTATGAAAAGACTAACACACCTGATTGTCACCTTGAATGTAAAATTAAGATTAAAAATAAAATACGAATCGATTTTTTCTGGCATAATCTTGTTATTTCGTTCCTTTATTTTCAGTTTAACAAAACTTTCATAAATAAAAAAACAGTTCTTTTAACACATAGATTTTTTTAAAACTTAAAAATGTTGTTCATTATTTTGAATTTTAAAAAATTGATGTTAACTAGGAATTAGAAATACATAACCAATTTGCATATATGTTAATAAAAAATTTTATTTTAGGACTACCACCTTAGAAACTCGATAAATCGAAAGCATTTGTAATATGTAGGAATTGTTTTATTTTATCCTCACAAAAAAATATAATTATAATTCCTTGTAAACTTAATACACTTTGTTTTAAATTTTATCTGGTAAGAATTCTTGCGAAATTTTGAACCAAATAAAACACGTTCAAATAATGATTCAAATTTCTAATGCTTTGGCGGTCCTATTGTTTGAAATTTGAGCGTGGCCTCTTACAACAAATTAAATCGCCTGGTTGCATGCTTTAAAAAGCAAGTAATAGTAATTTTCGAACTTGATATTTTTAATTCCGTGCTTCTAACGATACGAAGTCTCATAATAAGTAAGAATATTTTATAAAGGGGAAAAACAACATTAAATAATTCCGAAGACATAAAAGCTTGAATTGAAATTATAGTCTCATTCAAACACATTTTATAAAAATTTATAATATTATTTAAAATTTTCTAAAAACTCTTAATTGGAATACGAACCAAAAATGAGACATCTATATTCAATTTTTTAGAGACAATCACAAACTATATACTTGGACGTAATTTGACCGATTGGTTTGTAATTCAAGCGTATTGAATAATTTCTAATTTCCAGGGATGTTACGGATAAAAAATTTCAGATACGGATACGAATGTGGATATTGGATATACCGGTTTCGGATATAATTTCCTCCCATTAAAAAAAATTTCCAAATAGCTTATTAATTCCTGTTATTAACACATGATATCATAAACATCCATCATCAATGTATATAAATAGATTTGTGTTAGACATTATAATTTTTTTATTTTTTATAGTGGGGGGTGATGTGCATTCAAACATTGTTGATGGATGCTTATGAATGTATGTGCATAAAATATTTCTATGTATTTATTAAAATTGTAGTGTTTTATATAGAAATATTTTATCATTGTTTTCTTTATATAAATACTTATAGTAAACAACATGAATGTAGCTTCTTTAATATGTGTGCGTGGTGAAAAATGTAACTTAATCGAAGACACTTTCTATTTACTGTCACTGGCAAAAATTATTGGCTGTTTAGGGAATATAAATAACTCTAGGTAAAAGATGGCAGCCCTGAGTAAAAAAAAAAAAAAAATAAAAGATTAACTTTATGTACAAATACTTCTTCGTTCTAGACAACTATTCACCAAGCATTCACTCCACCAAAAAATGTACTTTACATAATAACATCATGTAACTTATGTTAGTAAATTTTTGTTTAAAGTTAGAATCCATACTTCAAATTAATGTTTACAATAGTAAATTAGAAGTAATTTCTTACGATTCGTAAAATTTTATTCAAGAATTCCAACATACGATAACTACATGGACAAGGTGGCCACTAAATTCATGGTAAAACAATTTTATGACTTTTTTATAGATTTTAAAAAATAAATGTTTTATGGATAAGTTAAAATTGAACATAAATTTTATGTATTTAATTTATAATTTTAAAAATATAGATTAAATTTTGCTCGTTCGTAGAGAGAAATTAACTTTTCAAATGTAGACGTTGTTAAAATTGCAGGTCTTTATGTTTTTTCGTGTTTTGTTCAAGATGACCAAATAAAAATTACTAATTAGATGATTATAGACTCCTTTAACAAAATTTCGTTACTACTATTAATATTTTAAAGCAATAAAAACTTTAGACTATATGTAATAAACATTATAGGATATAAAAAGAGACAAATTTGTATCTTTCAAATACAAAATTATCTATTAATATTATATTAAAACATAAAACAAACTTTTTTTAACTAATTTAAAAAAAACTCCATTTGACGCTTTTTGTCATACCATTTTATTGAGATATAGAGGTATTTCCTGTCTTTCAAGGTTTTTCCAGTAGCCACCCGTCATAAAAATTCATTTACTCAACAAAGAAGCTAGGCAAGGAACTAGCACCGAGATTGAAAGAAATTTCCTGGTGTTCAATTCTCACGAAAATCAAATGCAGTTGATAAAAAAAAATGCTGATGAGAAATATTTTTTTAAAATGTTTTTTGGTAATTTAACTATCTGATTATAAAATTACGAATAATTGTAAATCTTATACGCCAAGATCTAAAATTCTAAAGTATAATTATATATAAGGTCTAAGTATATTTTAAAGTTTCGATCCATTTAAAATGAAGAAACATTTTTTAATTGTTTCATATTTTTCACCAATTTTGATTCTTTGCCGCGCTCTACAAATTAAACAAACACATGAATCTGGAACTTATCTGTAGGAAATATATGGTTTCACAATTTACAATCGACAAAATTTTGAGAGATTTCAAAAGTTTACAAGTTTTATTCATAAAAATATTATTAATAGAAATTTTCAAGTATATTTAATGATTATCTCATTTGTTCAATTCTATACAGTCTTAAAAAAACTATTTTTTTAAATTATTGTAGACATTATCTTTACCCCGATTTTCATAGGAATTGAATATCAGAAAATTACTTCCAAATTTTCTTCTTTTCTAAACTTTCCTTACTTGGCTTAATAATATCATTATTAAAAATAATGAAAACCAATTGTAGAAATAAAAACACATGCCATGTGAAATCAAATTTCAAAATCACATTTTAATTCACAGCATGGTCGTAGTGCTTGGAATTTTAAGCATCCACCATGTGTCACACCTGTACCTCGTACATCAATAAAAGAAATTGTTTGTGATGCATTCGTTAAATAAACCAATCCTTTGTTGGTAATATTTTGACAACCACGAAACGAAACACGTTCTAAATGTACACATTCTGAGTGTGGATTAAACAATGCATGAACCGTTCGATCATCGACGGATGATATATTTGTTGCAGCTTCTAATCCAACAAGTACGGTATTATCATAAAAATTAGCATCAAAATCAATATTCGATATATGTTCATTTGTGCCATTATATACACGACGTGTAATTTGATTCAGTTCGTTGAGAAATTTTTTATCTAAATATGGTGCATCATCTGCATGTTTTTCTACTGTTTGACCATACTGTTTTGTTACGTTCATACAAATGATCCTACATGCATCACCAATTGTTGCTGGTGGTGTTGAACACGATGGTTGTGAATTTATCGATTGAATAAATTCATTTAAACCATGCCTAAATGATAAAGATATAAACGATAATATCCAGCTATTTATAAAAATAATAATTGGGTTGTAAACAAACCATTTAAAAAAAATAAAAATATTTCACTTATAGTATTTTTTAACTTATATAAAAATATTATTAAAATTTTTCGTTAACTCATTTATGCTTAACTACCGGTATAATTTAGAACTACCAGTATTTAAACACCATAGATATAAAACTTATAATGAATGAAGTGTTTCATAATAATATATAGTGTTTAATCTATTGTAATAACTAATACAATTTTGATAGTCAATGGAAAATAATCAGCTGAGTAATTTATAAGTAGTTATTAATTTTGCACTCTGATATTGAGATCTTACCGTGAATGTCCAATAAATTGGGAAAAATGAAATTTTCGTATAAAATTGCCTATATAAAAGCTAAATGTCGTAAAAGGTGTTTTTATTTTTGTACTTTTACAGTTAGACATAAAATACTTTTTATCTTAAAAAAACCATTTATAACATTTTGTTTTTATACTCGACATAAATAGAATATGTCAGAGAATATTAGTTTTGGTCAAGTCTTGTAACGCTATCACATTCCAATTCTATTTGTTTGTCCGTACGTTATTAAGATAACTCAAAAACGAAAAGATAACTCGCTGAAATTTTGAAACTGAAGAGAGAGTTTAAGTTCGAAATTGAGTAAAATCATTCCATTGGGTCTAATGGATTCATTAACAAACTTTTGAACCATAGAGAAAAAAATCAAAAACAAAAAATGTGTTTTTGAAACAAAAAACTTTTGTTTGAAAAATGTTCTTGTAAAATGTTTCGACTCGCCAAAATTTTAGCTAATAAACACATATATAATAACAATACTTATTACAATATATGTAATTATAATTGTATTTAATAAATATTTACAGTATTTTATGAATGTTAACTAATTCAAATATTGATACTCATAAGTGAGTATCTAAACAATTAACTGTATTAATTGTTATTTTCATTAGTTGTATTATGTACGGAAAGTCACAAACAAAATTTCAGAAATAATATTTCTATGAACACACAATTACATATCAAAATGATGTGCTATGCTTTTTTAAGTTAATTTGTTTCAATTTAGATATCTAAATATTAACAATAATCGATTAAACATAACTTGACATGAATTTAAGTATCAACATGACTATTTGGATGAAGTGTCCCCAATTTTTTTTTCTTTAAATGCTAATGTTTAGAGAAAGGAAACAGTTATGGCTTGAAAAATATTTTTTAATGTTATCTTCTTACTAATGATTTTGTAGTCGAAATAAAAATTTTACCTGATGAATGATGATACTGGTGATGATGAGATTAATTTGATCGTATCCTCATCAAACGAATCAATATCCACATTTATCTGATGATCACATTTATCTGATGGCTGAATGCGATTTTGTATTTTAAAATCATTTTTATTTAATGTACTATTAATGGCCATTGTAGATGACGTTGAAGATGTATCGTTACTATCATTATCCTTATTAAAATTCACTTCTAAATTG
>JAEMTY010000270.1:0-25000 GCA_020423425.1 Chrysopa pallens
TTGAATGTCTATATCTTGTATTTATTTAAAGATTAAAAAAAAAATCTTAAGATCCATGTTCGCGATGTAAAAACGCTTCAATTGTAGTAATAAAAAATTGATAATAATCCCCTTTGGTTAATGGCTATATAGCTGTATAATGGCTTTAGATAGCCAGAAATTAAAAAAAAAAATATTATTATTAAATATATTTGATTTATATCAAATACAATTTCAAAAACGTTCAATTGCGTGAAGTTCGTAATTGAACGTTTTATTAGAGAAACAAATATGTATGTTTTGTGGTGCAATAATGAATATCTATATACTCAAAAATATATCAATTATGTAATACATATTGCATATACTAATATTTAGTTTTGTTGCATTACAAAATTTTGGTACATTTACAAAATAAAATATTGTCATGTATTTTTCATTTCAAAATAAATAATATACTATAATTAATTTCAAAGGCATACGTGTATACTTTGAAAATTTGGTAGTTGGAATCTTAACAAGTACCTATATAATACAAATAAAATACATTCAGTAGCTGAATCAAAGGTGTTACAAAAAACAAAAATAAATTAATGATTTAAAGTTTTTTGTAGAGCTTTCACGATTGCTTCCAACGCATTCAAAAGAGAGTAAAGTCCCCTAATAACATTTTATTTATTTTTATATACATACTACAGATCTGCGATTTCACTACATTCGGCACTCTTTTATTTTTTCATTAAGAAAAAATTAAAAATTTAATTTTCCACTTTAATCCCACTTGTACACATTATAGGACGATGCTTTGTTCTGCATTCGACGCTTTTTTATTTTGGCATTCAGAAAAATATCAGAAAGATTAATTTCAGATCAAACGTTTGTCATTTTTAAATTCTGGAAGAAATCAAACAACCAAATTTTCAAACGAAACACGAAACATACCAAAGGAACAAAAATATTCTATTAATATTTCTAAGTTCTTATGGAAATAAAATATATCAACTGTGTTCAATCGTATCAATTGCACAACTGTAGAATCGTTTATCAAATATGTCTCCGACAAGTGTCAAAAAATATAGCTATAGAGATTTCAGATTTTGAGCAAGAATATAGGAAATTGAATATTTTATAATTTTAGGAGGTTAATAAAAATAAAAAGTTATGCAAAAAAGTCTTTGTACTATGATGCGAGTAATAATTGAGTTCAAGTAAATGGGATAATTTTGGAGGGTTGACACACTTTGAATGATTTCGTTTGATTCAATTTCCTCCTGATTGTAAAAATACAGTAGCATCTCAAATAAAAACCGCACCACTCTAGCTAGCATTATATGCCTAGATAAATAAGGAATTTTTGGGGAGTTATTTCACATTTGAGGTTGCTTTGTTGGAATCGTTCCATGATGTCGAGAAGTGGGTTTAAGTAAAAAGGGTATCTTTCGTGGGTTGACTTTATTTTTGTCTGATTTCATTTGCAAAATACTTCCATAATGTAAAAATAAAACGACGACAGATGTTGTGAGCGGCAGCTTTGTTTGTTTAGAATCAGAGTACATACATATCATATAAATTTAGAAGTGAAGAAAATGTTTTTAGGGGATTTTATTCCTTTTGTGTAGGGTTTAAACCAATCGCGTAAATTCTGTATAGGTATTTTATGATATTTAAAATATAAGTTTAAGGCGGTTTTTAATTTCTTTGTTAAATCTTTGGTTGGACGTAATTTATGAATGCTTATTATAAATAATAACTAATAGAGCTTATTGAAATATGACACTCACATTTTTAAGATGTAATATATTAAACGACGTCGCGGGGTTCAAAGAATTTTGACATTTGGTTTTATTAATAAAAAACAAAACATGAAATAGTGAGGTAAAAATATGGCTATCCAGTTTGCGTATAGTATTTCCATTGTATTTGAAATAAATCAAATTTGATCATCTCGTTTTAATATTTCCTCCAAACGTCGTTCATCTGCATTTGTTAGTTTGGAAATTTTGTCATAATTTATAGCAAGTACACCATTCGCAAATAACATGTTATGTTTAATAGCATCAAAAGCCGTTCTTTGTAAATCTACTTGCAATGCAGCTTCTTCGTTTAATTGCTTGTTATATTTTGCAGCATTCTTTTTGTACCTTTTTTCACATATTAACTGACTAAAAAGAATAATTTTATTTTTATAATTAATAATTTGTTAATATTTTTCTTAAAGTAGAATTCAAATTGTGGAAAACTGAGTTAGTTGTATAAATAAATGTCATTACATTTATAGCTCTGGTTATGTTATATAATACATATATACATATATAACGTTAAGTTATATGATATAACATAACCTTTATGTACATATAACATAACCTTATATATGTTATGGAGCAAGTTAATGATAAGTGGCAGGGGAGTACCAGCGGGAATTTTTGGATTAACTCGAGTACGTCAGATTTGAATATGAGAGATATCTTACTTTTTGTTGAGTACCTCCACCAAATATTAATTCTATAATATATAGGGTAGTCGATCAGAACATTTAAACGAAATACTCAATGGTTGGATTTAATCGAGCCCGTTTGATTAGGATATGGTCGGTTGATTACGTGATGAAAAGTGTATATTTTACTAATCTGACGATTTAAGCGTGACGCAGGTGATGTGTCTTTTTTGCAATTCTGTGACTCTCCCATTCTCTTGCGCTACGCTCAAATCGTTAGATTATTGAAATGTACACTTTTCAGCACGTAACCTAATCTTCATCTGACGCGCTCAATTAAATCTATCGATTTTTTCGTTTAAATATTCTGATCGGCTATCATTTACGCGGGGCACCATAAAGACAACTAGAATTTGGTTAAAGTATTCAACAAGGGGTAAGGTATCTCCTATACCTTAATCTGACCCGCTCGAGTTACATTTGGCAGGAGACGGAGACGAGTGACAAATGTGTGACATGCATTTATAAAAGAGTATTTTTATTATATGATATCATGGAATCTGAAGTCGACTTCAAATTTCCTTTTTCGCACAGACCAATGAATGGTAGCAGTATTTCAAATATTGACTGGAAATTTTAATCATTGGCTGAACGAAAACTCCAAAAACCTGCAAAGACATGATAACTTGAATCCAAATACACAGACCTTTTAAAGCCAAAAACCAAATAAGCAAACCAATGGCTACTCAATCCCAAATGTCACTTGTGAGTATTTAAAAAAAAATATTTTAAAAAGACAGATGAGTGCAAACTTGACCCCATATATAATGTGGGTATTTTAATCAAATGATTAAAATTCCTTATATTATCATTAAAAGAATTTAATAAAACACATTTTGATTACTCTGCTTAATAGATGAAAAAGATTTTTTCAATTTAATAATCCGGCCAATTTAATTTTTTCCAACTAATATACTTGGCTCATTATTATCATAGAAAATTTATTAGTTAGTAAATCAAACGAATAAAAATCATCCTAAATTCAGTTTAAATAACTTTTAAACTGACAGATTTAAGCATTTGTGAAATTTTTTCCTTAAAGAGTTATCAAGATTCATTTTCAAATGTAAGTTTAATCAAATAAGACATGTAAGAGCTCCTAGAGGTTTTAGCCTAGGAATTCTACTGCAGTGAATATATTGATGTAAAACCTTTTAGAATAATATGTATTCCTTAAATACTAAAATGTTTACCAATTTATTTTTTGTGGTTGTTTCCTTATACCCCTCGGTGCTCAATCCGAGGTGATAAAAATTCCAACATAAAAAATAACCTCAAGAATCGGTAAGAGTATATTTTTAGCAAAAAATGTACTTTAATGTTTCATCGAAAAATCCATATTTTCTTAGTTATCCGTTGATCAAAAATGTCCCTTTTATATAAAAAACTAGTGCACCTGTGTGCTGCTCTGCTATATTAATTGTTGATAATAATTTAATACCTTAAATTTGAATCTTAAATTCTAAATAACTGTGTGATTTTCCAAACTGACCAGATACTATTAATCACTGAAATCACACAAAATCAACTGATGAGTGTCTATTGTGCCCTCAGGCCCAGTGTTTTTAGGTCAATTATTTATTTCTGTAGTAGATATCAAAATTAACGGAGATATTAATGTTTGAACTTTATATTTGTGTATAACGAACAAATTTATTCAATGTATATCTCAATTTCTTTAAAAATTTTATAAACTTTTAGCAGTTTTAATTTATATGGTTTTATAGCGAAAAAAATTGTATACAAAATGTGCTGTAATTTGATTAGATAACTAAAAAATTACAATTAATTAACGGTGAAAAACCGAGCTTAAAAGAATATTCAATTTGGTACACAACTTGGTTTGCTCATGTTATATACCTATACTACCTAAGTAGATATAATAGGGGTGAACCAAGCACCAGCAGCATGACTGATGTCCATAATTGCATAATATGTAAACAATTGGATTCATCTCCGCCTCTTAGAAAGATTCTCCAAGACTAATTACATATATAAAAAGTCCAACTTTGAATGAATGCATCCTGAATTGTATAGTATTTCCTATAACTCGATTACATCGCCATCTGTCGGGTCGGTCCGATTGTGAATCTTAAACATCCAGGAATCTAGGTCTAATTTTTTGCTCAAGCCGTTTCAGAGATACAGCTGGCAAGAGCTTAAGACTTCAGCTAGTTCAATAACTAAAAAATTATTAATCGTAGAATAAAACTAAAAACATGTGAATTTTCTAGGTGAGTGCTGAAGATGAGTCTAAGTACAAAGCCGTATGAACTTTCAAAGCTGAGATATAGCTCACACTTTTCGTAGCCTCCACCATAAAAAAAAAAACTAAAATGAAAACTAAATTCTTTAGAGAAAAAATAAAGTTATATTCGTGTTTGGTGATTTTTTTGATAACAGAAAAGTCAAAAAACATTGCAATATACAAGCCGGAGAGACGAGTGTTCAGAATGTACTTCCCTAAACCACCACCAGAATCAGTTATGTAACGCTATATATAACGGATTTCCCTGCGCCTACACTTTTTTTTTAATATCATTAAGATTTTACATCATTAGAGGTATGCTGAAGCATATTTTGCCATTATAATTGTTTTTTTGGCTCTTTCTATATAAATACTATAAGCGTTTATAACAGCCTTCTATAATTTATTTAATATTCAATGTATTAATGTTTACACATTTTTTTCAGTCGTAGTTTAAGAGTTGGGAACAAATTGTATAATAAATAGTTTTGATTCATATTCATAATTTTTGCCGTCGTTTATATTATTTTTTAATCCAAAAATCTGACATTATGGAAATAAAAATTCACTGATGTAAATGGAAGCGTGTAGAAAATTTTGACAAATCATAAAAAATAATGTAATTAAAAGTCGTTAAGACAAATATAGAAAAACTAGCATACTCGAACTTCGAAGCGCTTTAAATCAGTTATTTATAATAGTCCGGTCAAATTAGACCAAAAAATAAGAGTAAAGTTACTTAAATTCCCACCAGATCATTTAAAATTATTATGCACAAATATTTGCCATAGTATCATGACTGATGTTCGACCAAGGTCTTTTAAGTCTAAACTACAATTAGGCCTCGCAGTTTTTTTTCATCGAAGGTTCGGTTCAAAACGTCTTATACAAATCTTTTCGTCATTTGGTTTATGTGCATCCTATAATGAAACAATAATGTATGAGTACACTACCTCATAGGTGGCGAGGAAACGTGTGCATATTATGATGATTACAACTTTTACAACTTTTTGAATCGTTATATCTCAAAAACGGTGGCTCGTAAAAAAAAAAATATCAATTAATTTTTTGAAGATAATTTTATGATCTACAATTTTTGTTTGCAATATTTTTATGATAAAACTTACCGTTTTGCTGAAAATCGTGAAGAACTCATTTTTTTTACTTTTGACCTTGAATAAAATTTTTTCCTTACAGGGGAAAGATGGGGAACTTTCACATTTTGTTTTTAATGATATTTCAAACAACCTTACCGATTTTCAGCTTGGTGGGAATTTAGATAACTTCGAATGTCTAAATTGACCGGATAATAAAGATAAATAAAATTTTTTTGTGCGTTTTGTAATTTCGAGGAGTATAATTGACCGCACTAACAAAAATGAAACTTCCTGATTAAGTGATAAATTTTTATAAAAAAAAAAAACAGTTTTTTGCTTATAAATCAAAAATTTTACCTCGAATTCGAAAGGGTTAAATGATAAAGTTGTAGGTATTGAATTATTTTTCGATTTAAGTGTTGTTCAATATCGATTAGTGCTTCCTACATGGAGAAAAGCTGACAAAAACCCGTTAAAGATTGCGTATTTGTATTTATTTTTAATTTTTTATGAAAGCAATCTTGAAACTTTTTAATTAGTGATGAATATTGCTATTGGCCATCTAAATCTTGATATTTTTTTTGGCGCGAAATTTTCAAAAGTATTCGTGAAATTTCTACTTTTTTAATAAAACGTATTTTAGTAAAATCGTTATTTTACAGCTGTCCAACATCGTGGATCATATTTTCAGATCTATTTCTTCTTTAAGAGTTGAACTATCTTTGCACATGGATTTTAAATTTACATTTATAATTTCTATGCCAAAACAATGCAATCACAAAAAATACAATTATTAGCTGTAATTTTCTATATAATGATAGTTAACACTTTTTTACGATTGTACGACCATTTACAGCAACTTTTTTGTTATTATCTCTTAAATTGCTTGCCTATTATCAAAATAATGCGAATAAATACATAATACATATCATTTTAATTCTTTATCTCTGTCACAGTACTTTTCGAATGGCATTATAAATTTTGTTACCTTTATATATTGAAATTTTTGTTACCTTTGATTTGAAAATTATTTTTTGCATAATAATAATAAACAGAGGATTATATTGAGTAATAATATATAGAGCATTATATTTAGTACACACCAATTTCATTCGTTGATAAAATGTATTTTCAGGAAGGTCCCTCGTCAGTAAAAGAATAAATTAGTAGATAATGATCCGAATTTTTAGTATGTTTTACTTAACGAAACATATTATTATTATTATTAAAATTTGGTCAATTAAAAGAGTAATAATTAAATACGCTAAATAACCTTAATTAAGTAACTCCTAACTATAACATACTAAAAATGCGGATAATAATCTATTGAATTATTATTATTTTTTTGTTATTGCCGATGGACCGTCCTTAACATAATATTTTTCGACATGCCCCCCGTTTTCATTTCAAGATTCTGCATACCAAATTTCTAAACATTTTAATAATTATTTTTTGAGTTATTTATGCGTAAAAATTGAGAAAATTGCAGGTTGTCTTTATTAATAGAGCGTGTAGATGTCTCTATCAAATACACTCACTTAATATGACAATAATTTTACAATGTTTTAAATTAATTTTTATTTATACAAATATTTATGCTCCTCTGTTTTCATGTCAATATTGTGCATACTAAATATTATTAAATTTGGATAATAATTTTTTTAATTATTTGTTTGAGAAAATTGTAAAATATTATTATAACGAGTGAGCAAATTACAGAAAATACAATTCCTGTTAAGGGATATTATTTAACCCATTACCCTTAATTTCAACATGATGTCTGTTATTATTGTTTTAGATTCGTTTATTGCTGGCGTATGTTATTATTGTTTTGAATTCAATTATTATCGGTGAGGAATTTTTATACAAAAAAACACTTGCAATGAATATATTTATTAAAGAAAGGTAATTTGATAGATAATTACTTATATATCACAGAAAAGGTACCTTTGCTATTCTTTTTGAATTATATACCTGAATGAGAAAATATAATATGTAAGCCAGTGATTACATTCTCTGAGTTTAAAAACGTCTACGTCATATATATTTACATTAACGTTTTGTTATCAAATAGAAAACTAAATTTTTACTTATCCTGAAAACGGTACCCTCAAAGATTCCAGTCTTAATTAGGCTGGATCATTATAAAGCTAAACTCGGCACTGGGAATGCCCGACGTCGCGCTACAACAAAACTACTCGTCAAATTTTAGCTATCATTAAAAAAATATGGCGAAGTACTGTAGAATATCGTAAACCACCCAAAACTATTTACTGCTTGTACAATTTTAATATCCAATTTTAAATGTTATAACAATAAACTTTTGTATCAATTATATATAATTATCATTGATTATATGCAGTTGTCAATTTGTCTTTGAAAAATATTAGTAAAATGGAAAGCATTTAACGATAATGTTTGCTGATTAAGAAGTGATATTTCATTATAAATTATTCTACAATGGTAGTTCACCTAGTTGACGCAACAATTACTGCTGTAGTTTTTTATTTTTAGTATTATCGATTTATTTTTTCATTTTTTTTTTTTTAGAAAGAAGGCATGATTTAATAATGTAACAAATAAATTTAACAATAAATACATTTTCTATAATTAGTTGAAATATATTAGTCAAAAAATTAACAGCGACGATAAATTATATAAGCATGATAAATAAGTAAATATACAAAAATTTTATGAAAATAAATTACTTACTAATTATTATTTTGTAATAAAGTTTCGGCAATATTCATATTTTTCGATATGATAAAAATATAGTTACGTTTATTCGATCAAAGATGTCTGACATTTGCTGTAGATGATGAATAATAATATCAAATGATAATAAAGAGGGTAGAATGTTTAGTCGATGTTTTTAAGAGGGTTGAATGGACGACGACGCATGGTGGGTGAGATGGACGCTTTGATGCAGGTCGGTGCCTCCAGCTAGCGTAACTCTTAAAATCGTTTAGTTTCGTTACAATTATTCGTGTATACTCGCACCCATATACAGTAATGTATAGTAAAAACGGTCTATACTACTATAATATTTTGAATTAAATGTACATTCACACATACACTCTGTGTGTACTGTTCGAGCAGAGTGATAGATCTTTCCGTGTGTTGTGAAGTTCTATCAAATCACATTAGAGTGAGCTTGTCGTGTTATCATTATTGTAATTCATATATTTTATGAGTGTTATGTTTCTACTGTGTGTTTTTAATGTAATATTAGTAAAATATGTCTAAGTTACTTTTACGATCATTTTTTTAACGAGAGTGACGTTAAATCAAACGTGTACACAGGTTTTTTTTAACCAAAATTTTTATCCTCTAATGTGAATTTAGTGTATATTTTAAAATTGATTGTGTGAAGAAAAGTGTGTGTTTTCAGTGTTAAAAGTATTAGTTATAAATATTTATTTAATGTAAGTTGTTTGTTCATTGTTGAGTCTTGTATTCTCGATTATTGTTGAAAAAAAAATCATTTTTCGAAAATTATTTTAACCTAGTACATATAGGGATGTGAAAAAATAGCAGCGCTTGCCTAATACATACAATTTTGTATCGCAGTCTACCCTTAACATAACGGTGATGTTAAACGGGGTGAATTTGTCTCTCTCACACGCGGGGAGTTATTGATTTTACCGTGGAGTGATTTCAGTGACTTGTTTTTAATTCTACACACTAAAATAATAAATATGATAAAAGGACCTTTTATTTAGTTTCTAAAATAACATTTCATCATTTTTAACTAGATTTAAAAAACATTCATGTTTTTACCCCTTGTCATTTTTTCGTAACAATCGTTATTTGAATTAGATCCCTGTAGGTAAAAATTGGAACTGTAATTTTATTTACAATTTCTGTAAAATTATTTTGGATAGAATATTATTAGATTCAGAATTTTGTTTTGTTTTTATATTTATTTAATTCCCCACGTTTAATGAATAAGAAAATCCTCCTTTAAATAATAATGTCAAGATTTTAAAATGTAAACAATCTTTTTCACAAATAAAATTAAAATTTGTTGCATTGAATTTTCGGTTTTATCCAGTTTGTTTTTAATATGTCACAATCTATAAATATAAAAGAAAATATATTCAGAAAATAATTATAGAAACATTGAACTTTGACAAATAAAATGTGTGTTTAAGAGTTTTAGTTTTATCGATCGGGAAGGCATTTTCCTTGCATTCAATTTATCAAAGTATGATCACTTCTGCTGCATAATTTTGGACATAGATTTTCCTTTTATAAATATTTTACAAATGTTTTAGTTATGCATACTTT
The DNA here is from genome assembly GCA_020423425.1 of Chrysopa pallens. Taxonomy (NCBI): domain Eukaryota; kingdom Metazoa; phylum Arthropoda; class Insecta; order Neuroptera; family Chrysopidae; genus Chrysopa; species Chrysopa pallens. Next base: position 10,109 of record JAEMTY010000270.1, read on the forward strand.
ATACCACGTTACAAATATGCTATTTTTTATAAAAATATTAAAACTATGTTTACACATAACGCATACAATCGTTAGTAGACGCGACCCGGCTATTTATAGATTCAATATATTCTGCCTTTTAATAATATTTCACATGTGGGAATCTGTAGTGGCCATTTGGCTTGTCTCCTGTCTGTTTATGTTCATTTAATACATTATTTTGTTGCATTGCTTGGCGTATTTGATTTAAATAAAATTTTAATTCAACGGATAATGAAATAATTAATCAGTATGGTTTTTGGTTTCATTTTATAAATGAAACTCATTCGTTATTATAATTCGCTTATTGATAAATAAACGGGGCATTTATATTTTTTTTTACACTTCCGGTATTAAATCCATTTATAATACATTTAATAAATCTTGTAAGTGACGAAAAGAATTAAATTTTACAAATAGCTATTTTCGAACTATTTTCGAAAAAGTACAAAGTGTTTATGAATTTTTATCGTCTGATTTTTTTTATGTATGCAAACTTATTCCCTGGTTGTTTTCAATCAATTTAATGCATGTAATCGTTAAAAATTAACCAATCCATACTCTTTGCTTTTCTTGTGGGCTTGGCACATAGATAAATAAACCGAAACCAAGCTGATTAATTAATGATTATTAAAGAATTAAATACACATACTTAGTTCAAAGATAGATAACTATTGTTGATAATCATGTTCTTGCATTAGATGCACTTCATAAGCATTTGCATATTAAAATTATCCTCAGAAAGCGATAATCGCTTAGCCTGTAAAATCGATGTCAGCAGTAAAATGGCCCTGAAATAGAAGTATTATATTTAATAAAAAGATTTAATAAAATAGTTTCAGTTAGAAAATCATCATTCTTTTAACTTTGAGACCAGCGAAAATTCTTTGCTTTTTAAAGATTTGTGGTCTTTAAATTTATCTTTCTGAGACTGAGAAACGGTATAAAAAACCTCTTCTTCTTCATTACTGCTGATTCGCTATTATTAACATAATAATTTTCAATTGCTTCACTTGTTCTAGTCAGAGCTTTTTCAACTCATGGTTGCATAAGGTCGGAGATTTTAGAGTGTATTTATCTTATTTTTACAGCCACAGTGTAAGAAGCTTCGTGTAAAATGCTGTAGTCAGCTGAAAATGTTCGTCTACCATAAACCATTCAATCTTTTATTTGATCCTAAAAATTTGTGCTTGTATAAGCTCGTTGAGTTTAGAGACCCTGCCTTTTACCTTGAGTTTTGCAGCCTCTGTGCTAGAATGTGGTGAAATGGTATGGCCAACTGGCACTGTTCATATTACAAAAATCGCAACAGTTGATAAAAGAATCCCAAGGTATGAATGAGGGAAATATATGTCTATATATTTAATACACGGTTTGTTGAAATATAATTAAAATATACCGAATGTCGACATGCCAACAAACAACCAATGCAACGAAAAGTTAACGAAAGTTCAATTTGACGGAAGTTTACAAGAGCATTAATATTTTTTTGAATTAACTTAAAAGTAAACATAACATATTGTTAAATTCTGTTGAACGATATTTACGATTAATTGATGGTTAGCAAATTAACAAGTTAATGCTTAATTTTGGTTTTATTTTAAGTAAGAAGCAAAGGAGCTGTAAAAATCAGTAAAAAATAATTATAATAAATTTTAGTTTTCATTGTAGATGAGAAACCGATCTTAGTGCTATCACATACCAGTTAGTATTAGTAATTCATTCTACTTAAACTACCACCTATTAAACCATACAGCTTTGATGGTATTGGGTAACCCGAAACACAATCTTGCGAATGATGAAATTTAACCAAATCTTGAAGGAATTTGCTATTTTGTGACAACGGAATGAAAATTTAAATTTCTATTAATATTTCTGGACTCGTATGAGTGGCTTAGGAGTTCCCTCTTTACAATTTTTCTAGTTTTCAGCCGCTACCGGAATATATTCTTATCATTTCCTTCCTACAAATAAGAATCTTTAATAAAGTCAACGTAATAAATGTTGAATAATAATATTTACTTATAAGCGTTGCTGTTTTTTTCCATTTTAAAAAACATTTGTAATAATTTTTTTTGTTAATGAGAATACATGAAATAGCAATAACAATATCAAAAACTTTTTCTTTGCAGCATGCTGACATAAATAAACAAAAGTACTTATTAAATGTATGAAAATCTCACTAAATAAAATCGTCACAAATATGGCAGAAAAATCCATAATGGGAGTGAAACGTCGATCACAGCATACAGGATCATCTGGGACTGGATCTTCACATCGATTTTCTTATAGTCATTTGAATATAGTCATCACAACGTTAATAGTATTCGCATTAACAGTGTTTTTATGTGGTAAATTAGTGACTTGTAATGTAATTAACAATAATGTAATTAATAGTGATATAATTGCAACACATCACCATCAATCAGACAATAGTTTTAGCCTTTCAGTAATCCCACACGACATTCATCCAGGTTATAGTGTTAAACAATTCATCACGAATAAAACACAAAATTTAAATTTTCATTTAGTTGAAACTGGCTTCTCTGAATTCTTTACAATACTTGAGAATGGTTTATTGATGACGACATCTGATGTAAGTCCGTTGATTAATCAACCAATTAATTTAATTGTTTTGGAACAGACTCCAAATGCAACATCATCGCATACATTACAAGTATTTGTACTGGATCGTCGAAATATGTTACGTTTTAAAACAACGGAGGATTTACATGGACATGTACTAGAGAACATGCCATCAGGTACACGTGTTAAAGGATTAACGCTAATTCAAGCAACGACAATGGGTAAACGTACGACACCTATAGTTTATACAATTATTGATGGAAATACAGACGATACATTTGCATTACAAAATAGTATGACTGGGGAAGTTCATGATAAAATTGCAATAGACGAACGAAATGAAGGTGTTTACTTGGTAACAGCTAAAACATTGGACCGTGAAGCGATTAACAACTATACACTAACGTTGGAAGCTTGTGACCGTACTGGAATCAATAAAGCTAATATTAAGATTCTTGTGAATATTGACGATGATAATGATCACAGTCCAATATTTACCGAAAAGGTATACCGATTTGTTATTGGCGATTCAGAAAATGTTGAAAGTGATAATAGTACGGAAGATAAATGGAAACGTTTCTCAGCTGTTGGTAAAGTGGAAGCAACTGATGCCGATGGAGATAAAGTTATATACAAATTGTTAGTACCAAGTAATATTGTTGTAATTGTACCACAAACTGGAGAGTTACTATTAACGGGAGAGCCACCACAAAATTTAGAAAATGACATGGAAGTTGAATTATTAGTTGAAGCTCATGATTTACGAGTACCCAGTCGTATTTCTAAACAACCAGCACAAGTATTATTTGAATTGAAAGCACCACCAAAGCCAGTTGAATTAGATGAGGCATTACAGGAATTAGAAGATCGCGAATTGCATCGTGGTAAACGTCGAGTAACACGTGCTGTACGACCAACAAAACGTGTCGATTTTGCGGAATCTGAAGGTGATACAGAAGGTAGAAATGTTTTTCAATTAGAGAAAGAAACAGATCGCGAAACATTTAAGATACGTGATGAAAATCCATGGGTAACGGTTGAACCAAATGGTGCTGTGCGTGTGAAAAAGAAGTGGGACTATGAAGAATTAGGACCAGAGAAAACTATTGATTTTTGGGTAACCATTACAAATGCTGGAACAGCCGGTAAGTTTTAAAATTTTGTTTGCATTCAAAAATATGATCATCAATTTTGTTTTTTTGAAAATAATTTTAGGGGTTGAATAAAACTTTTGTTGAGGGGAATATTACAATAGAAATAAATCAAACCTTATTTATCAAAATGTTCAAATCCCTAATTTAAAAATATTCGATTTTGATTATTTGGTTTGTACTTTTGTTGTAAATACGATGCAGTGTCAAATATTAATGGAATAGGGATAGATTGGTATCGCTAACAAACCCTGTTCTATTTGTAAGACGTGGTAGTTTAATGTCTTCATATAAACATTATTTCTAGTACTTTTAGTATTTAATGCACCTATTATTCGAGAATATTAAAGTTATTTTATCTAGAAGATTCGATAATGGAAAATGTATGTAAGAGTATGTTGTTTATTGAATGAATTATGAAATTTATTAAGTTACCTAACAGCAGGAAATTGTGTAAATTTGGGGTAAATAAATCCATTTTAAAAAGATGTTTTCAGATCCAGTAAAGCCTATCAATGGGCAAACATTTCTATTATTTTCAAATGCAATCCATTATGGTAACATCAAAACTGAATGCTTAGATTTTCTCGATTCACATGGACGTAAACATAGTTTATATAAAACTAATTAGAAATGAGTCCATTTTCGCGTGCTTATTCGTTTGTGTGTCATTAAGATAATTAAAAGATGAAACAAGATAGTGAGTTGGAGTTTTGATAGTAAATTCACAATTTAAAAAAAAAATTTAGTTCAAGTTCACGAATGATCAAAATCGGCCATTTGAGTTCTATGACAAAAATTGCATACTAGAAAATTCATGACTTCTTGTTGGATTTTTTCGTCCATAAGAAACTGAAGAAAAATAAAAAAAAAAACCTTAAATAAAACTATGTATTTATATTGGAAAATATGTAAACACTTTTCCAAAACTCCATTTTTCCAAAAAAATGTTTTGTTTGCGTGCCAGCGATTTAAGATGTGGGAAAAGGAAATATATAGCATGAAAATAGTAAAAGTTGAGAGGTAACTATGTTTTTAAAATTATACAATGTATTATTTTTAGTCTTTTCGGTCTTAAATTTTGTATAGCTCGAAAACGAAGCATTTTTCGAAGAATTTGAAAATTTTAAATTGTTTATTCTTATCCAATTAAACTGTATATAGTCAAACAAAACAGGAGAAGATGTTGTAAAAAAATTGGACAAACAATTCCAACAACGTCTGGATCTTTAATATTTGACCTATTATTAACACAATTCAGTTGACAGAATGCGGTTTTCGATTTTTGCATACTCAATTATCTCCAGATCCTGCACAATAACTAAAAGTTATAAAAATTTCAACAAATTATCTCCTCGGTGCATCTTTCTATATTATATTCACTATAAATTTGCTGTGATAACACACTGAAAAGATATCTAATACATGCATTTCTAATTGTTTTGGAGCAAATTTTACGACAATAATTATCGAGTCAATCTAATTTTTTCAGTTTTGACCGAAAAAATTTAAAATATAGTGCTGATTTAAGGATAAAAATGGTTTAACAAATAGGCGATCATAAGCATATCATACTATTAATGAATATTATATACATCTTAAAGTTTGTGCATGATTTAAAATAAGAATCTTCAAGGTTTTTCAAATTCCCATAAGTAGACTATTCGTAGCTCACTTTTCAATTGCGCCCATTAGCTTTAATATAACGGACATCTGATTTTTTGTTTTTGTTATAGGAAGATCGTTCAATTACATAACAAAGGCAAAAATTATTTTGACATACACGAGACAAAACGAAATGTTCGCTATCCGAAAACTTGAAAATTGTAAAAAAAAATTTCAAGGCGGCCTACTTCAAGCCGGACAAAATTATTTTTGAAATTGTAATGTCTATCTTATTAAAGAAAAAGAGATGTCCATTAATTAATTTGAAGCTAATAAGTGGAATCGAAAATTTTACGGGCCCCGAAAAAGAAAACAACTCATTTATAAGAATTTTCTACAGACAAACTCATTACACAAATCAAATAGACTAATTAGGTCATTCTATGAACATTAATAGCAAAATTTTGTTTTTGTGGTGAATATTTACTAGCGTTACAAATAAAACTAAAATTAATATACTCTGGCATATTGTATATATGTCGAGTATAAAAATAGTAATTAAAATCTTAAACATATGTTGGGTGTTTAAACAATTGGCTTTGTTAGTTGTTGTGTTCACTTGGTATATGTTTATTTATAAATAATATGATATGCTTATGGGCACCGAAATTGACATTTTTATTATTATTGGTTATACAAATGAATGACTAAAACAGTATAATTTATTTTGTTTAATTTGTTCTAAAAAATTGCAAATCTACGATATCGTTATCAAAAATAAAAATAAATATCAAAAAATACACTTGTATATTTCTAAGTATAGATAGAAATTCGAATGTTAACTCGATCGAAGTTATTTAAATTATTAATTATATTTTAATCAATAAACTCAGATATACTAAATTATTTAAAATTCTGATATGTTTAGGTGAGTACTTGAGGTGTAAAATTCCCATACCAACAAAATTGTATTTCGCCAATATTTAATAATATTTTAACTAAATTCAAACATTCGGCTTTCGTCGAAGGTTAGAAGTAGTGTCGAACAATTGGCTTCGGCCATAATCAGATATTCGGTTGGACACATGTATCCCATGTGTCTAATAGATGTATGTATCCTTTGGAGTCTTGATTTAGTAAACAAATAAACTTTTTGTTTTTGGTAAAACTAAGTTCATTCTCTGAATTATTAAATTTTCTGAGAGTTTCAATTAACTGAGACCATAAATTATTAGTATTAAATATTTGTATTGGTATTGTTCATATATTTTTACACTAAATTAGAATGTTGTAGAATTATTATTTCTATTTTGAATAATTCAGTATACATTTATATTTAAATGAATTTTATTGACTAAAATGTAATAAAAAATTTATATATAATTTTTTTCTGACTGAATTGATTTTCCATTAAAATTCAAAAAAAATTTTAAAGATTTTTTTATAAATTCGTTTTCTACTTCCGATGTGTGATTTAGTTTGAATTTTGTTATCGTGGTAAATTCTTGATGAGCTAGACATTTTCATTTTAAATATAGTTTTTTAGAATAGAACGACAATGCAAAATTTTGTTCGAATAGGTCAAATAGATAACGTTAACGATTAAAAAATTTGTCTTCCCTACGCTTTCATGTTATTTTTAAATACACGTTTTCTAGTTTTAAATAAAAATTAATTAAATAATAATGCTCTTTTTCCCTTTGTTATCCGACATGCTAGTTGCTTGTTCTTAGTATAACAAAGCTTCGTCAATGTATAGTTGAACATCTTGTAACTTTTTTTGCGTATATGTGACTTGTTGATTTGCTGTAAAAAGGACCGGGTTATAAAATTTTGTAGCAGCGTTCTATAATCCGATAAATTTTGTAGTTCGACACAGCGTTGCAAAACGTGTCCGATTGCCGTGGATCGATTGTACCCTACATATTTTTAAAACTAGGTAACTAAAAAGTATATAATAATAAAATGCCTCTTCAAATTGGACACTGATTCGTTATCTAACCTTAAAAATTGTCTTGGTATAATCAGATGCAAATATTGATTTTTTCATTAATAACTTTTCTTTATATCTCTTATTATTGTTATACACCTCCCTCCCGATTTATTTTCAAATATTAGAAATATCTTCATAGCTATATAAAATTCATATGGTGTTTAAAATGTGTATGAAGCGAATGTAAATGTAAAAATGCGGTAGCTTCCATTAAAATTTGTAGTTTTTTTCCATTTTTATATTTAGAATTTGATATAAATGAATTTGTTAGAAAATCGATATAAAACAACAGTATGTTTAACGATATCGTTAAATGTAGATTTACAATTTCTTAGAACATTCGTGACTAGTTTTGTAATATGTATTAATATTTTTCTTAGCATATTTTTATATAAAGTTTATACTACTTGAATGAATATTTGTATAAATAAAAATCATTCCACATGTAACTATTAATACTAAAGTGGTTTTCAATTTATATATATATATATATATATATATATATATATATATATATATATATATATATATATAATAAAGGTGATTCGTTTTTAACTTTGGTTGTCTTTTTTAGGGAAAAACAAGCATTCCCCAAACTCGGACCCAAAATGTAAATCATAAAATCTGGCTTAATTCATTTAAAATTTTCCCATTTAAATAATAGGTAAATCGGAGTAATTTACTTATTTTATCTAAGGCTCAGCCATTAATTGTTGCGCTATGTTCACTGTAATTAGGTGGAAATTATAGGGAAACGTTTTTACGAAAAATTAATGCATAAATCAGTATATTTCAACTTGATCTATTAGCAGTTAGATTGTTGCAATTGATTAATTTTACTTTGGACACCTTTGAACTTTTGAAGAGACATAGATTTTTCAAAAATTTCCGCCTGAGTACAATAAAATATCTTAACAATCGGCTTAACATTAAACGGCTGAAGTACACTCCATTATGTAAAAATCTTTTATTTTTCGCTCCCAATTTACTAAAAAAATAACTATCCAAAAGTTTTGAAATTTCGTTTGTACAATATTGATACGAAAACAGGGTTTTCTCCAAAAAAACATTTTTAAATATAAAATCGAATTTTGATTTTTACCTTAGAAATTTCTTTTCGAAAAAACTCTTCGACCCTCTGTTTTCATGTCAATATTGTGCATACCAAATTTCAAAATATTTGGATAAGTATTTTTTGAGTGATTTGAGCGCGAAAACTGACATAAACCCTATGTAATTTAAGTCAACTGCTTGTTAGAAGCACTCTCCTTTATATCAATAACAGTTGTGGATAATCGGTCTTAAATGGGGAAATTGCAAATGACTTCAGCTAGGTCCTAAACATTTCGGTCTCAAATTTGGAGAATATTTTTAGAGGATTTTTTAATGTTTTGAATAAAATTTCGTCCATTGTTTCCATAAAAGCTAAAGAAAGTTTAAAATCGAAGCACCTTAATATATAATATATGTATATGTATTTGTTACAATATCGCATTGAATAACGATTTATTTGAATAATAATAACATTTGAAACAAGAAGGTACCGTTTGGTATAAGTTAATGAATTAATAATGATATATAAAATCGATATGAAATTACTTTTCTCGTTTTTGATAGTTTTTTATTATATTTAGGTCAACATATATTGGAAAATTTTATTTAAAGATAGTTTTTAAAATATGATTCCATTATATGATGTTAATTTTTAAAATGGTATTTATTGCTAGGGTAAATTGCTACTGGAAAAAACAGCATCAGATCTGCAATAAACTTTTGTAATTGTAAATGAAAAACGAATTGTGTGATGTAGAAGTTATTTAACGTTAATTTCAAGAATCGATTTTTGTACCTGATTGTAACATTTATGATTAAATGTTTGTTTTATTTTGCGTTGAGTTATGGTGTTTTATTTTGCGTTGAGTTTGTTTTATTTTGTGTTGAGTTATGGTAAACAGGATAAACAAAGTATAATTCGCCCCTTTTTTTCTGAACAATATAAACTAGTAGTTCTGTGAACCTCACTCAGAAGTAAATAAAGAGTATATAAATAATGCGTACACAAAATTTAGAAGACTTCATACACAATCCAAAAAAAGATTTTAGTTAGACAAATTAAATAATAACCCAACAAATTAAATACAAAAACTTAAATATATATTGCAGGAGTCTAGTAGTGAGAGTACATGCTTTCGAAAGATAATGTTCAGTGTTCGAAAGTGGTTAATAATAGATCTACAGTAGGTAATAAAATGAATTACAACTTTTGTGCTTACACTTTTTTTACCCTAATTTTCAATCGAAAAAATTTTGAGGTTATGTGAAAAAAGTGTAAATACAAAAGTTGTAGATCCTTTTATTACCTACATTTTGGCCATTTAACTTTTTTCCATAGGACTTAACGTAGTTTTGCCGGAAATCGAGATAAACCGTGATTTATACTTAAAAACTTACCTCGTTCCACTTCCCGACCTCAGATCGCCCGGAAATTATTTTTTGTTATATTCTCATCCGTTTCCAATGGGTTTCATTGTACTATAATTTTTTTTCTTCACTTTTTACCATTTTTAAAGGTTTCTACCCTGGTCTAATAAGAAAAAATGAGGTATTAAAGTGTGTACACATTTTTTTGAGACACTCCGTATTTAATGTGTCCTATACAAATATCGATTTGTGAAAAATTGCCAATTAATTTTCGAATTAAAAACCTTTTACTGCTTTAATGCTACATAATTAAGTACAAACTTAATCAATCATAAATGATAATTAAAGAAAATGAATTGTCGTTTTATTTACAAAATAAATAAAAAAAAGCGATATACTTAATTTATAATTTCAACTTTTTATTCAAATAAAATGAATCATCATTATTTAACCGTTTGGAAACACTAGTAATGCAAATGCACATAACATTGATTGATGAATGAATGGTTGAATGTAATAATGTATCTATCTATTACATTACTATTGCTTGTATGCGTAACATCGTAATTGAATACATACAAATAATATGTGTGTAATAATTATAACATATTTTTTATAAGAGTACTATTCCTATCTAGTAACTGCACTGAGAGGTAAGAAAATAATTGTAAAATTGTAAAAATAAAGATAAAAAATGTTTTTTTTTTAACTTTTGTTTGAAACATTTTTTTGCAAAATGCTTAGGTTCGCCACAATTTTATGTTAAATTCAACTATTAAATGTATATATAAATTAACTAGAGTCCCGGCACAGCGGTCGAAATTTGACCATAATCACTCAAAAGTCAATCTCACTGCTTTTGAACAACACAATATATATGCGTGCCTTTAAACAAAACAGTATATTAAATAAAATAGTATATATGCGTGTGTATGGTTGTGTTTGTAACATAAGCCACACCTCTTATATATGTGTGTGTCCAGTAAAATGGGCTACTAAGTTTTTGCTTCACGTATTATTATATAAATATTAAAATGATAAATTTCTTAATATTTGCCTTAAGATTCCATAATTGTATTACTTATAACTTACTTATTAAATATCAATTTGTTAACATTACGTCGATATATATAATAAACACGCAGGTATAAAAAATCAATTGTTCGTTCTCTATTACCGAATATAAGAAAAAATATATAAATATCATTTTGCTTTAAGATATAAATTATAATGTTATAGCTAGTTAATTCAAACTATTATCAATATCCACATATAATTTATACTTTTCAATTGAGTATTTATTAATATGTTTATAAGATATCTTAATAGTTAGAAGCAATATAGTACAGCAACAACCAAGCTAGGGTCACTCCTTTTTGGTAAACTATGCTTTGCTAAATGTTTTCCCAAGTGAACCGGTGAATGAGAATTTTGACTGCATAAATTTTAAAATCAAAATTATATTTTTTATGCTTTGCGAATTCACATTCCATGAATACTTTTTCGGAAAAATGACGATTTTGGAGTTTTTAACGTATAAGTCAAAAGTTGGCTCATTCACGAACTTGTGCCTACTTTTTAGGTTTGATTAGGTTTGATGAAGTTACTTTATGATTCTATGAACAATTATATCAAAATTTTGTTTGTGCGGTCAATATTTATTTGCGTTACAAATTTTAGAATAGTATTAATATGCTCTGATTATATATGTCGAGTATAAAACGAACTGTTTCACTAACAACCATAATTAAACCGTATAACAATTTTCAGATGATTATTCATAAATGATACGATATGTTTACGGGCATAATTACTAATTGATTTTAACCTATTATGATTATTTTACGTTTTATCACACAATAAATTTTGCTTTTTCAAAAGAAATCGTATATCTTTTTATTTAAAATAGCCCTAAAAACTAAAAAAATCAAGTTACTACATTTGAACACACTCCACTCAAGATTCATAATGAATGGGTCAAAATCAGATCAGAGTACTTAAAATATATAGTGAACCCTGCTAGGCCGCCGTACTAACCTTACTATTCAAATCAAAGTCTCAATAGAATGATTTATTAAATTAGAAATGACTGAATGTATATATATATATTTATATACAATACACATTTACTACCAACATTTATCTAATATATACTGTCTAGATATGGGCATGATTATTGTGGTTAGGCCCTCTTTTAAAATACCCCTACTGATGTTATGTAATTTAATACAATGATCTTTTACAACCATCTAATTCTATTTATTTTGGATAGGTACTCTAAACTCAAATACCCAGATGGTTTAATAAAGAAATAGTCCGTTTTAAAAGTTAATATTCTTTATGGAGTAACATTGGTTAATTAATTTACAAATATAATTTATTTCCAATTTTTCAAAATTTAAGATATATTGAATTTGTCAAATGTTTTTTTTTTTTGTTTGCTCGTATTACTTGGTATTACTTTTTGTTTACAAAATATATTGTGTTAATGAGGCTTTAGATTACTATATATTTTCATATAAATGTTTTGTAAACATATTTGAATCATTTAAATATGAATATTGTTGGAATACGAATAAGGAAATATGAATAATTATTGTAAATAACGCGAATATTGTGTTCAAAACATCCCGGATATAACAATTAAATTTGAACAATACATAATAATTAAAAAAGTTTTTAACAGTTTTTATACCTAAAATTAATTAAAATATTTATAAATAAATATTTATTTTATCTTAACTGTTTTTCTTATTAAAAACATAAATAGAACTGGCATGCAAGTTTTTGTAATTATAGTAAAGCAAAGCATTCATTGATTTTTAATGAATGAGTATGGTGTGGAGTCGACGTTGGAAAAATATGTTTATCCTTTTAATTTTACAAATTATTTTATTTGTTATGCAAATAAAGGGTTCAAAAATAATTTTTATTATTTGGAGAAATTCCCTAATTGTCAAAATAATTTTAAATTTCTATTTATTTACCAAATGGTGGATCTTCGTGAGTAGCTGTGTTTTGTTGGGATCCCTAATCTTGAATCAACCTGATGTTGAACTAAGTGAAGGGGAAAGTGTACTTCTTATTTCCCATTCCTTTTAAAAATTTTTTTTGATATTTTTATTCATTTTATTTGAGAAAGTTAAAAAAGTTTTTATTGCGCACAAATTATTTTAGACAAGAAAATAAAAATAATTACACAAATTTTAAAAAGCTTACTGGTAAGTATATTAACTAAATTTCAAGTTACAAATTTTCTTTAATTATGTAAATAATAATTAAATATTCTTTTTAAAAAAAATTTATATTCAAATTTGTTTGTTTTTAAAAATAATAATTCTATTGATTAAATTACTTCAAAACCCCTGAATTAGCGAATCACTCGGTATTAAAACTTGACTATAATACTTATTATCTATTATGCACTTGTTATAAACACTATCAACTGACTTTATAAACTAATCTACTATGTCTTTTTCGCTCTTTTATATATTCAGAATTGCACTTTCAAGAAACAAAAATTATTATTTTTTTTATAAATTTGTTACATAATTATTGATCAAATAAGTAATCATTCGAGATTTTTCTAGATCAAAATATTTCAATTTAATTTAATACACTTGTTATGGATGTATAAATATACAAAACACTGGTTTGAATTGTTCACTTATTTATCATAATAAATAATTATTTGTGATTTTCGATTGTTGTTAGTTATATAACATTTAAATAAATACAAAGTTTAATAAAATTCAGACTAGGGCATATTTAAGTAAATTTAAATAAAAGCCAGCCATTAAAAATGGGATTTTTAAAATTGATTAGAAACACGATTTTGTTATTATTATTTTTATATTGGTAGAATATTTAAAATTAAATTTTTAATTAAATCCTTAAAATAAATTTATCATATGAAATACCAAAAGTAAGCTTTCATAGATAAGCAGCAGCTCTTTATCATGCTAATTGATTTAAAAAAAAAAAAAAAAAACGGTTTTTTATTGTTGTTAAAAATAAACTTACAATATCACATAAAGGACAAGGTCAGTAAACAAACATAAGAGGTCAATAAACAAAAAACAAAAAAGATTCAAATTTTTTACCCAAACAAAATACGATCTAAAAAAAATAAAAATCCATCTATAACACAATTCAACAACAAAATATAATCTGTAAAAAAAGAATAAGAGAATAATAGGAAAACAATCGCACACACACACACACACACACACACACATTGTCTTTCGTAAACCTAATAAAACAACTTTATTCATAAAACTATTTCTCATAAATAGAGTAGTATTATCAACTGGAAAGTTTTTGGTATTTATATTACATTGACTTCCGATATTCTAAATTTACGTGTGTATGTGGGAGTGGAAATAAATGCTATTCAAACATGTAAACCATTTATAATTGATTATGAACTTTTAAGGTAGTTTGCTACTCAAATCACTTACAGTTGATTCCACATTTAACTTCCGAGTTATATATACGATATCGGAAATGTTGTGTTTGTGAAAAAAACTTTTATTTTACTCGATTTCAAACATAATTTTTTTTATGCCGACGTTTAGACACTTTCTGAACATTTTTCGTCTTGTATCTGTCGGTTAATGATGCTCATTTACAAGAATGCACATAACTGCAATATTTAACTGCACTACAGTGTAGGTTGACATTAGTAGTAAATTGTGTCACAGTCGATTGTTCATAGCAAAACTGGCAAAACATAAAGACAGTTTACTGAAAAATGTGTCCGTAATGCTAAATGGTACATCAAAATAACTTGCAACTTTTGTTTCTCGACAATTAGAGTTATTTAATTGGATTATTATGTTATACTTGAAATTAAAAGAACCCAAAAACATTTTCTCTTATATACGAGGTAATTTGACTATAAACAGATGTATTGGCTTGTCCATCCAATGTAAACAAAAAGGGTTTCATTTGACACATGTAAGATTTATACCATGCTTATGATCTTAATTAGTATGACGTAGTTGGTGCCACGTATTATGTTACTACTTAAATAAAATATTAAATATTTAAGGTGTCAGGTTGTTTATAAATGATGGTATTGTGTATTAACAATAACGAAATGTAGTTTTTTATTTT
>JAEMTY010000271.1:0-25000 GCA_020423425.1 Chrysopa pallens
AAATTAAATTAAAAAAAAATAAAACAGGAGAAAACATTTTTTGAAAAGTTTACCAAGTCGGTAAACTTTTGAACTTTTACTAACGCATTGTGTTTTCTTTTCTTTTGTGTTGGGTATCTGAAGTCTGTTACAGGATTTGTCAGAGTTTAGCCAACTGAGATAGTTTTATTCACAACAATGTTAAATAAAATACTTACATAATAATGCATAATGTGCTAATTAGCTGAATTTGAGCAGAAATTGTGGTGAATCAAATAAAATTCATGAGAAAATGTTTGATAATATCATCTTGATATCTGTGTTCGTTTCCGAGCTACCTTGATGACGGACAGATATATAAAATTGGACTTAAATGTGATAGTGTGAACATCTATTTCAAAATTTATAGTGCGTTCAATATTTGCTTGCTTTACAAACTTTAGTATTCTTTTATTAAGTATAATATCACGAGTATAACAATGTACGTTAGAATCGCAAATACCTCTTTAGTCTGTTTTTTTCGTGGTATATACATGAAAGTAACAAACAGTCATTGAAAATATTGTCTCTTTTAAAATATTTCATCAGAATTTCTAATATCGTTGATTTCTTGTTTTATGTATTTATCACTTAAAATACTTATAAAATGCTGACAAAATTTTCTAAATGTTAGTAGAATATAATTACAATTCTTATATTAAAAAAAAAGATTTAGTAACGTATAGCAATAGTTTCGAAGGTGTTTTCCTTAGATGGATATCATACAATAAAAATAAACATATACTAATTTTGGATGTCGAAAATTTGTTTTTGAGTACTGTGAAAAAGAACAACCTACTCGCGGGAATTTTCGCCGAGGAATAACTTTTATGTTGAAGTTCAACTATAAAGATAGAGTAAAATTTCCACTAGCAAATTTATAAGTTATAGTATATAATTGTGGGAACCATTATTTTGTTACAAGTGTTTCTCAAAACATTTTGACATGCTAAAAGAATTTCTACGTGTTTAAATTACGACTTCAAGATTGTAGGTAGAGTTTTTTGTCAATTAAATTTTGTTCAGAAAATTTTGGTGTATTTCAAAATATGTTAGTTTCCTTTTATGTGGCAAACATATTCTAATCTAAATACGTGACCAAAGTTAAAAGAAACTAAGCGATTTAAATTACTATAAACGATTTTTGTTTCCCTGAAATTTCACCTCAAACTTTCTTAATAATTTGCCATTTTGAATGATATGACGTTTCATGAAAAATATTTCGAAACCATTACCTTTCTATGAGTCATTTATTGTAATTCCCTTATGTAATGATAAGAATTGGCGTTTTTAAATTATTGTCAAGTTATTACGAAAAAACAAATTTGTATAATTTATAAAATTGTTCGAAAGACACTGCACTTTTTGTGAATTGCTTTAACGTATAAAAAATGAACCAACTCCTAAAAAAGAACACATTAGAATATAAAGCGTGTTAGAGCCATAGGAGGGGCATAGTTATTTCTACAGTTAACTTCGTTATTCGTTAATTCGCCTATATAAGATAATTTACTCCTAATAATCGTTAAGCGTTAAATTTTCGAAATTTTATCACAAGTTCAAATTAATCGTTAAAAGTTTACCATCTAAAACTTATACTCCTTTGGATACCAAACTATTTACCAGGTACTATTCGAAATAATATAATTTCATAAAAAAGTTCTATTTTATTAAAATTATAAATTTTTTTAAATAAAAAGGCATCTTTCTATAAGATTATTTTATTTAGAATAGCACTTGATAGATGGCTTGCATGACGCTTATTGGAGAAATGCCAAAGTTTATCGTTTCTTACACGCAGCTTTTATTATTATACTATTGTTATATACTTGCACTATTTTTTATGTTTGTTTAAATAATATATTAACTATATTCAACAGATTAATAAAAATAGTCGTCAATAGTTAAAGAAAATAAATAAATAAATATCTATCTATAAGAAGAAAAGAAAGAACGTATGAAATTTAATTTAGATATAATAAGAGTAGAAACTAGGTTTTCATATCAATATTGTGCATACCAAATTTCATAACATTTGGATATCTTATGGCCTAGTTTTGCTGGAAAATTGAAACGAATATACTGTTTATTACATGTTATTTCAGCTAAGAACTGTTAAGAAGCACACTCCTTTATGTTAATAAGCCGCTTTAAGAGTGGCCTTTTGAATCATATCATGCTCAAACGCATCCTAGGCTTAGTTTGTGCTAGTATTTTATTGAATGCCTTGTTTGTTCAAATATAATTCATGTTTTTTCATGAAATATAATACCATCCAAAATTGAGATTCATTTTAAACTGAATAAATGAAAAAATATGCCAGGAAAATCAGTTATTTTATTATTTTAAATACGCTTGTTGTGTATATCTTAAATGACCATATATTCAAAATTATCAGAAAATTTCAGTGTTATAAAAATTATATTCGTTGGCTGTGATTCGTTGGCTTATGCTGATGTCAGTGAAATAAATGAAACTGATTTTTACCGAAGTATAAACAGTATTTATTACGGCATAAATTTCTTTTATTTAAACTGACGATGATCATAAATTTTCATATTATGTACTAAAACTTTGTCCTTATACTTCAGCTATTTTACTATCCGTATGACGAGATATTTAAAAACTGTGTATTGAATGGTGCAATTAAGAATCTTTAACCACATCAAAACTTGAAGCTATGTGGTTAATTTTACAACGGTTTTCTTTATTAAAATTAATCTATAGCAACAAAAATGTCATCCAAAACCATACAAGTGTTCAAGCATGGATAAAAAAAGTAAATATTAAAAAAAAAAAATTAATTTGTATATTTTTAATTTGGAGGGATACTCACAAACACTCACATAAAAATTTTTTTTCGTATTAGTTATGTCCTGAATGAATATTGTTTTTTATGATTCTATTGTGTATGCATTTGTACGATAGAAAAGTGTGAATTTTTTTTTATTGTATGGTTTTGTGTTAGTTATTTACCAGAGAAATCATGGCATTGCCATTCATTGGTGTCCGTTTTGCGATGAGTAGCTGATACAGCACGCGCTGCTCAGATTATGAGAGTACTTCATTGTTATGATTTATGGGTTTCAAGTATATTTTTATCGATTTTCACTATAATTTTTATAATAAATACCGTTTTTTTTTTCTTTTTTTATGTTAAATATTTTTTTTTACATTATTATACGGTGGATTTTAAAAGACATATGCTTAACAAAAATGACGAAAAAACTGATAAAATGATCTTTGAATATACCATAATTAGAAATTTGGAGAGACTTATTCATAATAGTTTCAGAGCTCGTGGACAATTTGGGTAACGGTCCTTCTTTATGACTATGCATTTTTCTAGAGACACATATACAGTGTGTCCCCGTTTCAATTCCAATTGCCATTTTATTTTGAAGTAGAAAGAAAGTTTTAAATACTTTATATACACAAAATGTAAAACTACTTGAAGAGTTCTGTAGTGGGTATTATAATTGGGTTTGAGCTATTATAGTTTCAGAACCTGCTGTGATAAAAATAATAGCTCCTAAATCAGTTTAATGACTACTGATACTAGGCAATAATTTTTTGTAAATGTTCGCAAAATCGTTTTTTTCATGCTGCAAATACCTTAATACGAAATATCGTTATAGTCTGATTTTTAAATCGAAGTACTTTTAATAGATCCTGAAACGACCATATGAAAATAATTTAAAAGGAATAAAAAATAATAATTTTTTTAGAATAATATACCTAAAGGCATAGATATTTATCAATCGTGAAAATACTTATCAATAGCATGTTGTTACATCTGGATGTGTATTTACAATTGATTAATATCTTTGGATTTAGTTTTCTTAGCAACGTTACATACATTTCCAAATAATATCGAAATGAATTATTCTAAAAAGTGTGTTTTTTTTTTATTTTTTATTTTTAAAATCTATTTTAGTTTATCATATTTACGATTGATATATATATTTCTATTTAATTTACTTAGCAATGACTAGTAGTTAGTTAGTCACATACATTTTAATAATTAATATCGAAATAAATAATTATATAAGATTCAGAATTGGGCTTATAAAATACTTGCTGATACCTTGCGCTTTATTGTCGCAGAAATAGTACGACGATACAGATGGCCAATGGCATATTTAGAGTTCGCACGGGAGGTAAGAAAATCGGATGTAAAATTTGATCATATGTTGGTATCTGTTTTCGGAACGCTTCGCTCGAAAGTAAAATAATTGTATTTGAGAATGAATGCCGAAACTGAAAATTCAGTTCGATTACTAAAAAAAACACCGTTTTTTCTTACATTTTGAGTTGAAAGCCTCTGTTTTAACGCCTCTCTCTTGAAAGCATCTGTCGAAATAGTGTCACATTTAATTAGCGAAAACGTATTCGAAATGGCTCAAATCACAAGCTATTTTGTATGCCAAAATGTATGATGTTAGTCGTGAAAAATGTATTAAACCTATAATTAAAAAGTAAAGGTTGAAACTAGCAGTGTTTATTGTTTAGATACCCGACTTATGGTTGAGTATCAATGTCTGAACTATTATGAATTATAAAAATTAAAAATTTACAATACAGTTAATACATGTAACAATATATTATACATGTATATTACAATTATTTATTTTATTATAATAGTTTAATTTGAGCTGAAGCTTTGGTGCAAACTGTTTAGAAAAAAATGTTTCAAATGTTTTATTTTGACAAAACAAACATTTTTTTTCATTGGATCCTATGGACCGATTTTGTTCATTTACGAACTTAAATCAGTTTTTAAGTTCGGAATACGCCACCAAATTTTCAGCTCACTATCTCTTCGCGTTTTTGAGTTATAGACATGACTGCCAGATAGACAAAATAGATCAATTTCGAAATCTAAGAACATCTACACCAAAATTTTATTATTGTGGTTTCAATGTTTTCTAGCGTTACAAATTTTGGACTAAAACTAATTTAATCTGCCGTATTATGTATACGTCCAGTATAATTATTATGTTATAATTAAGTGTAATTATTCAGCCACAATATATTAATCATGTTATATATTATCGAAATAAATAATTTTATTGCCTTTAACAGGATATATTGTAATTACCTATATATGATTTTATCATCTACAATTTATAGTACAAGCCTATACTATAAACGTCTTTTGGCTGTTGATTATAACTTAGGAATATCCGAGCGAAGCCGGGGCGGTTATTATCGGTTGAATATAATTTTTATAAATTTAATGAAAGGTTCAATGATGACAAAACGTCACAGGCATGGCGATAGCTACACTTTATGTGGTCACAGATAAGTTAGTATTCTATTCATATCATATATTCATGAAATCATAGTTTTTATATGTAGAGAATGCAGGGGAAGCTAAAAAAGTAGAACACTCTACATTTGACGAATAATTCGGTAGTGTTAATTAAGACGGTGATATTTTTTCCTACATAAATCAAGTATTCAGTAAATATTGTTAGACTAATGTCAAATTTTATCGATCATCTGACAAGTGTTACCATAACGGTCTGTCTTTTTGAAAATATAGTTTATTAATTATAATTATAATTCTAAAAAAACTGAGCTTGCCCCTTACATATCCTTTGGAACTGGAAGAAATTCTATTTTGAAATTACCTATCCATATTTCAGACTCGATCAAATGATCTGGCGCATTAAGATATCAATTTATTGAAAAATAAAAAAATATATATTTAAATATCAAACAATTCTTTTTTTACTTGCAAATTTGAAATTTGAACCGGCTCACTACCATTCCGTTAGGTCTTTGAATTTGTGTTTAGATGAGATGATGTAAGAAACTGGTTATGCTACCTCAAATACCTAATTAAATTATCATCTCTTCTATTAATGGATACACTGTTACACTAATCAATGTTATTGTAAGTGATTGATATTATTCATATAGCACTACTGTGGAATCTTTCATATTTTCAAACAAAGACCTTATTTGCTATTTACAAGTTTCACGGGATGGGTAAATAACAGAGATGTTTAAGGGGGAATAATGATTGGCCATGTCTATTGCACAATCGGAGTGAGTTCGAAGTAAAAGTTTATTTTTTTTAGGTTAATTGTTCGTTTGGAAAATTGTTTTTTTCCTTATATATTTTCCTAATATACCTTCAAACGGCATGGAATATTAAAAAACGCACGACGCTTGCATAGAAATATAAGTTAAGAGAGTATTTTTAGAGGTCCTTCTCCAATAAAGAAAGATTGTTTCCTCAATCTTCAAAATAATTATATGAGTTAATGCAAAATTACCCAAGCACAAGTTAAATACTATTGGAGTGAACAGGTTATCAAGTTCTGTATAGAATCATATTTGAGATATAAATATGAAATGTTGTAAATGTGTCATAAAATGAACGCTTTCTTCGAATTTAATTTATTTACAACATTTTTGACCCGATATACATATTTATAAACAATAATTTTAAAACGAATAAAAGCGTTTAATAGCTTCGTTTGATGTAAAATTTAAAGGATATATTGATCAAATCAGTATTTTTACCACCCTATTTATATTTAACTCATACTACTAATTTCAATTTTTTTTAAACTTATTTACGAAAGATTATATTTAAAGATATATATATCTATATATATATATATAAATATATATATATATATATATATATATATATATATATATATATATATATATATATATATATATATATATATATATATGACGAATATTATATAAATATGAAACAGTCTTTATAATTTAATCTGATTTATAAGGTTTTAAAATGTTCTTGAAGAGAAAAAGACATCTCATGTTGGTAATGATAGAGTATGTCGACTATCATAAGATGTTTGTCTCGTAAACTCTCTCTTAAGTTTAAACCTTAGAGGGTCGAGAAAATTTGTTATCATATTTTGCTACATGTGTGATGCAATGAATATATTTTTTCCAGTGTAACTAAAACGGTATGTTTATACAATATGTAAGTAATATACAGATTCATTTTCAGAATATCAAATCAATATTTAATTTAATTTAAGCTTAAATTTCCGCTTCGACTTTTTGTTTTATTAAAAAAAAACCCATTTGATCATTTTTTCGTAAAATATAAATCTCCTTAACGCAGCTAATTTAGCTAATAAACATCCTTAATAATATAAATGCGAGTGTGATTCTATTTGTTTGCCAGTTTATTTTCCGCCTTTACACGTAAAATACTCAACAAATTAAAAAATTCGCTCACCTATAGAAAACTACGTTTTTAGAGAGCAGCATAGAATTTGTTAATAGTAGAAAACTATACAAAATTAATTAGATTTTACAAATAATAACAAAATATTAAATTCTAAACGTCACGTAATATTCATGTATTAATTATTTTTTCAATTGAGTTTTTGTCATCAATTGTTTTCAATTCATAATTACAAATAAAATGTATTTAATTTTCAATGAAACAAATTTTCACAGTATTTTTCTTCAAAGAATCATAACTTTTCGAGGAACAAATTCATAAATAAAATTTTGATAAGAATTTGTCAAAATAATCTATTGCATTTTAAATAGCTATTTGATTAAATTTTTGATCAATATATATATGTATATATATATATATATATATATATATATATATATATATATATATATATATATATATATATATATATTTATATATATATATATTTTTTTTTTTATATATATATATTTTTTGTTAGTAATAATAATTGCATAATTGCGATTTCTAAGTTTTTATGGCGTAAAATGAAGTAAAATGAATGTATATTTTAATTTTAGGATAAATTAGAAAGTTTTTAACCATAAAAAATTGGTTTTATAAGAAATTTCTCACAGATTTCGTCATTATCCCCTGTTGTTTATTGAACAAAATGGTAAATGAATCAAAAAGGTACAGCGTAATTAAAAACTATTGAATATTAAATTAAAATATATATTAATTTTTACAAACTTATTTCTACGAAAGTACCGGAAAATAACAGTATTTTAATAATTTGTTTGCATTTTGAAAATACTTACATTAATAAAAAAGTAAGTTAATAATATCCATTGACAGGCAGAATACATTTTTTCTGCTTCCAAAAATACGAATTCCTTACTATTACGTAAAATTTTTATAAAGTTTTTAGTTTTTACTTAAATTTTATATAAATTTCATTCTGCGTTTGTCAGACAACATGATTATAAATAACATTTTGATCAATTTATATTATGAACGAAGAAAAACATGTATTTCGTGTGTATACACCGACATATTATAAAGTTTGAATGTATAGAAAATTTCTATAGACAAGAAATACGTTTAAGATTTTCTTTAATACATATATATTATATTGTGTATGTGTACAAGCTTGAAAACTCGGTCTGTCTACGTGTATTGGTGTGGCATATTCACTTTGCATGGTTCATTGCATCTCTATAGAAGCTGTATATAGTATAATACCCTTAAGATCTTTTAAGTTGATAGTAGCCACCATCAAATAGTCTCTTTGAAATAACAAAATAATATTATACAAATAAATTCATGTACTCAGTCATATTAAACAAAAAAGAAGATATTTGTGTAGATTTGTTGAAGGTTCGTAGTAAATTAATTTTCGTAAGTTTTGTTAAGTTGTTAGCAACAAATAAAATTTGTTAACAACTCGTTTCATTGTAATATCTATCGATATCGGTAAGTATTGTTCTCCTGTTTGCAACAATAACATCCGTTTTCCAACTTCTAAAAATTTTATTTATATCTCCGTACTTGTTGAACGATTTTCGTTTCTTGTCCATTTATCTATCGGTCTGTCAATGTGTTGGACTCTTAAACTCATTTGGTATGGGCCTATTTTACAAACTATCAATTAACGTTCTGTATATACAAAACATTGAAAAAAATTTAACATGAGACAAAATAGACCAAGTGTACCGCCTTGAAAGAATTAATGGAATAAAAAATATGCCAATCAAAGTTGAAATTGTTAGGCATAAGGATAAACTAAATGCCATAATAACCGAGCAATGTTGAAGGGAACCAAAATATATATAAACAACCCATCTCGCGAATTAGCGAAACGGAAGAGAAAGAATTATATTGCATAGTTACAAAAAACAGCTAAGTGATCAATCCTTTGAAGAAGGCGACAACTATATAATCCAAGAAACGAAAAAAATGAGGGAGCAAAATCACTACTGAAACTAGTGAAAAAAGGGATGTTGTTTCCTGGAATATTAAAGGGCAGATAAATTCTGTTTATTCTGAAATATTAACGATTATTATTTTTTTATTTTTAAAAAGGTAGATAAAAAATATTTTCGTGTGTTAATAAATCATAGCTTTTTATTGAAATAAATACTTGATAAAAATTATTTGCCCATTATTTCAAAATTACCCTGTTCATTCGATTTTGATGAAATGTTGTACGCATAATATAGTTTTACTTCAGAAATTTAATTTTCTGATATCCATTATTTCTGGATATTAAAAAAAAACTTTAAGGTAATATCGAGAACAAAATTAAGTTTTATGTGTTTCAAATGCAGAAAATAAATACAGGTGAGAACCTTTTGGGCATATACCGATTTAAATAAACATACTCATTCAATTCATCACGATAAATTTCTGTGCCCATTAGTGGCAGTGTATTTATTCTTATAAGTAAAATTATGTTGCATGGATATTTGATTTCCCTCATAATGGAATATTTTCCTCTTAGCATTTATAATGTTTTTATCTTCTTACATCCACGTACTAAACCACTTGCTTAAATACTGTAACTTACTTGTTTTTTAGTGAATTGCCTCTTTTACATTTCAATCCTCTAAATCGATAAGTATTCATATAAGCTATTGTACGATTGAATATTGTAATATTCATGTACTATGTGTGAATCATCAATAAACCCGTTAAAACTATTCCGTAAATAAGTTTATTTCAACTACCGATTTAGTACACATAGAATATCGTGTTAGATGTATTTATAACATTTTCTGTAGTGGTTATGCTAACGGCTGACGGGAAACAATTTTGGAATAGGAAACTTTCAGAAGTTCTCAAAATCATCCTTTCGAATATAATAAAAATGCTGGAAATTGTTCCTGCATCATTCAGTGTGGATGGAAACAATTTTCCGATAGTTCTACTAAATATATCGTAGAGTTTCACAGACAACTTTAATATGTGATTATGAAGCATTTTTGAGTTTTATTACTGAATTAAAAAGAGGTTTTTTAAATGTATATAAAATATACAATAAATAACTGTTAAAAACCATACGATTAATTGTTTTGATTATAATCAATATAAATAGGTGTAATGAATGAGCATAAAAAAAATTAAAAAAAAAAGCTTTTCTATTGTTAAAAACGCACTTGGTTTTAAAAACAGGTTTATTATTTGAATTAAAATTATAAAACAAAGAAGCGAATTCAAATTGTAAAATAAAACAATTAGCAAGGAGTAACATCTCCTCAGAGTCAAAATACGTATTTATAAAAATGCAAAAATAATTTGATCTAGGAAATTGGGGAAAAAAATCGAAATTTATTCGAAAAATCCTAGAGTTCTCATTAAGTTTAACAATAAGTAATAATATTGTCATCCAATATACCGTATCTATGCAAAAGTTAATTGAAAATAGAGAAATAAACAAAATTTTATGTGTGAAATTTGATTACAGGCAAATGAAACGGTTTAAAGGCTATTAATTAATGATGATAAATTTTTTTTTGTAATTAATGGGACTATTTGATTTTAATTCTTTTTAAGAAAGAATCCTATTTTTGCTTAGACGTTTAAGTTGCTATTCAACGAATATAACATACATATTTTTATAAATCAATATGTTATTCGTGGAGAAAAATTAAATAAATGTTCTATTGTATGAATCTTGTATGAAATTAAATATTGCATACACGAATTTACTGCTTTGTCGAATTAAATAAATGAGATATAATTGATTGTGACAATAAAATAGTATGTGTATTATACAAAAATATAAGTGTATTTCTATTTATTCTATCATTTCACGTCGATACAATTGTTTCTTTTTATTTAGCAAAGTGATCGATTGACGGTCCATGTCCCCAAAAGGATAAATTGCAGTGTTAAGTATATAAAATATACAATATATATATATATATATATATATATATATATATATATATATATATATATATATATATATATATATATATATATATATATATATATATATATATATATATATATATATATATATATATATATATATATATATATATATATATATATATATATATAATTATTTTTAAATATACCAATTTTATGTTTATAATGACATGATTGTTTATGAAACATAATAAATGTTTTCCCTCTGCCACTAATATAAATCATTCCAGAATACAGTTCTTTAAATTTTTAATAATACTCGCATATTATTATTATTCCTACCATTGTCAACGTATTATATATTTCGAATGGTATTATAACTTTCATTAACGTTTTTTGATGAAAATACAAAATTTGAAATCACTAAAGCGCATAGGTGAATAAATAATATTAAGTAGATAACTACTACAAAAATTCGATTTGATCATTCTGATGTTAGTCATAAAAGTATTATACGATACTTAGGTATATTACCTTTCGAATAGTAAGAGTAACATCACTTTGTAAACAGGCTAGCGTAATTGGTATTCGAGTTTCGGGTGCATTTTAATTGAGTTCCTTAGGTCCTGAAAAATGTTCTGAAGTCGAGTTAATTTTTTTTCTCTTGTTTAAAGAACAATACAGCGGTTCATTGAAAGTTTCCAATTTATAAAGAAAAATTTTTTGCTTGTCAAAATGAGCTGGCGGATTTGGAGTAGTGAATTAAAAAAAAAAGACTTGTAATCACCTGAAGAATTCAAGTACTAAGAGTAAGCCATGATATAGAGCGATGCTACATATACACACGAATTGCTGTGAATAGGGATAACTTTCTTTATCTTTTTTTTGATAATAAATACCGAGAAAAAGCGTCTAATTATTGTTTGTCAACTACCCTCACAAAATCACATTAATGGTTTACGATATTTGACATTTATGTGAAAATACTCATTATTGTTGTTATGTTTGATACGTGTATTAGTTCCGATTAAAGATTCCGATTAAGTGATAAAAGGAAGTAAGTTTCGATCGTTATATCCCCGGAACGTTAATTGGTGGATAATAAGATGGTTCCGATATGGGATAATCCCGAATACCTACACTATTGTTTACCAAAAATTTATAAATATTAGTCTAATAGCTGTGCGCGTTCGTCTGAATGGGTTTCACAGATCGACAGACAGATGGATACGAAACTAGAATTGTTCAGAAAGTTCCAAGCACGTCGACATATGCAATTCAAATTCTAGAAACGGGACCAACATTTTTTTATTCTTAAATCAAGATTTTTATTCTTAATTTGATAAATGGGTTTAATTATTTTTTTCATATTTGAAAGAATATATTTTTTTGTGCTTTTTCCTATGCGAGTTATTCAAATATTTATATATAATTTAATCGCATTATTATATTTAAAATTTTGGTAACCAACTTTCTAAATTTTGAGAACTACATTTTATATGGCCAAATACATTTAGTATTCATAAATAATATCATTTTACATACATTTTTAGTTCCCCTATAAGTTACAATTTTAGTATGATTTTATTTATTTTTATATATTTTCTTATAAATTTTCTTTGTAAATATATATGAAAATATATCAAGTCGGAAAAGTTATCTTGAAATATAGAAACAACAGAATAAAGATTTCTTCGTTGCGATAATAATATTTATTTAAACGGTAACAAAGCAATAAAACACTAAACTCAAATTAACTGAATGTTTTCCTATTTAGATAATGCAATATATCGAACACATAGTATTATAAATTAGTACAAAGTGGTATCTAAAACTGTTGCTAAATGTTCTATATATGCCACAAATGGAAAATGTATTGTGTATATCCAATAAATGAAGTTTTATTTACATTTAAACTAGCTTGATTTAAGTCAGTAATCAGAGTTAAATATGACCAATTTTCCGGTGTTTATTTGAGATGAGATAAGT
The DNA here is from genome assembly GCA_020423425.1 of Chrysopa pallens. Classification (NCBI taxonomy): domain Eukaryota; kingdom Metazoa; phylum Arthropoda; class Insecta; order Neuroptera; family Chrysopidae; genus Chrysopa; species Chrysopa pallens. Next base: position 13,088 of record JAEMTY010000271.1, read on the forward strand.
AATATTGTATTGTGTTATGACACATCATATACTACGTATACACAAGACAAGCTTTTCCATTTTATTATAATATTAGCATGCCGTTGACAAATTTTGTGTACAACAAAAATCAATTATTTTTGCAATTTTTCTTGTAAATGGTAAACAATGTAATCGAAATATAGTCAGCTTGTAGTATTATGTGTATATATACAGCCGTGCTGCAAAATAATTACGAGATCAACAAGATTTCATAATTGGTCATCAGAGGAATTCTGAAAGCAGTTTACCAGTTAGGTTTACATACTAAAAAATGTTTCCAACAAACAAATGCAAATCTCCTATGCAAAATATACCACATCAGCATCATCAAGCAGGTACCAATAGCACTTAACCACAGGTCGACGTATGCTATAGTTACCGCAAATAATAAAACTCAATCGTCTCAATCTGATCTAATTATCTCCTTCATTGAACAAATTCCCTATCTGTTTTCAAAATTCTTTAACTTCGTGGTTGACCTCAACAAACCACATTTCGAATCCGTAAAGACCATCTGTTTTCAACAATTGACTTCTTCAAAATAATGGCTACAAAAACACAATCATTAATATAAAAATTATAATTGGAATGCCGATGGACTCAAAATGAACAGAACATCACTTGTGTACACTTTTTAATCTGAAAACATACTTATCGCGTGCATAACGGAAACATATTTAGTATCAAGAGAAAATTAGTTTTCCTAGATATATAATTTACAGAAATGATTGAAACTCAACGAGGGCATCCTGAAGGTGTCGCTGTAATAATTAAAAAAAATTCCCTAAGCTTACTTGAAGCTTCATCTCTCAAAAATTTGGAAGTTATAGGAATCGAGGTGTCATTGAAAACTAAATGTAAACAGTTGTTATAACATGCCAAACAAAAAAGTGGACGTACAATATACATAAACCACATTTGATTACACACAAGCCACGCTTCTAATTGGGAATATAAATTCTAAATGCGTAAGATGGGGCTGCAAAAGAAAAATTATTCTTATAGGAAAAAATTAGTAAAAATTATAAATAAAAGTCTAATACAAGTTCAAATTCCATCTGAAACAACACACACATATTATAACAAACGTGTAATGGATCTGATATTTTAGGTATTGTGCTGCATGAAAAACTTATTATGTCCAGTTTTCATAAGAAACTTATACAGTTTTTCTTCTGATTATACTGGTGTATTATTGAGCGTAATCGAAAAACCTTTAATAACGTTAAAAAGAGTCCCATTGAAACAGGAAAAGTAAATTGGAAAAACTTCGAAAGCAAAATCAAGAAGAACCTCCACATTATAAGGTCAACTTACTCAACAACTGAAATAGGCCAAGCCGTAGACCACTTTACGAACCTCTGCTAATAATTCTTTTGTACAAACAAAGATTAATAACAATGCTCAACTCAGTATTTCACATAATATTAAAAAACTGATAAAAGACAATACAGAACGAGATGCACAAACTAAACACCTTGCGTTAAAGCAAAAATTGTACATTAAAAAAGTTAATTAATAAAATTCACGCTGAAATGGAACAATACTGATATAAGTCAAAGGATTGACTTATATCAGTAATACATTTCTAAAATTGATTCAGCAGCCGAACAAATGTGGAAGGCTACAAAATACATTTAACGTGAGAGTACAACAATGCCATTGCTAAAATCGAAGCTTTTGCCGATCATTATGAAAATACTTTTATCCTAAACGAATGATCCTTAGATATCTAGATCTCAAATTGCAAATTAACTCTACTCTTGAAATAAAAACAACGTCACCTACGGAACTAAAAGTATATATCAAAAACAATGCAAATAAAAAAACTCCCTGAGAGGATGGCATAAAATTTAAAAAAATATTTAAAACATCTTCCTAGGCAAACAATAGCACGGCTTACTTGTATCATCAACGCGTGCTTAACAGCTACCAACTAATTACCAACTAGTCAACCTATTGAATGGAATAGTCAAAACATTCCAAATATCAATGTATAATTGCGAATCAACTTCAAGACTAATAAAAGCCGGCATACCACAAAAATCCATATGATTTCAAATCCAAATTTTTAATCTCGACAAAGCCAAACATAACCAAAAAAGTGCATTGAACATATAATGCAATTATTTTAAGATCTGAAAGATAAAACTAAATCCACAAAAGTGCGAAGGAAAACTATTCACTCTTGAGTGAGACCTGCACCATGATCAAATCGTCAGATTAGTAAAGTGTACAATTTTCAGCACGTAATCAATTTTTCGTTTTAATATTCTGATATATATGCGCGACACCATATAGAGAGCTAATATTTGGCGGATGTACGGATCATGGTGGATGGTATTTTTCATATGTTACTCTAAGGCGACCTAGAAAATAACTAAAAACGTACTTAAAAGCTGGTTTTTCAAAAGTAATTATGTTTTTACTATCCTGATTCCAAATTGGAAATCAATCTTTAAATATAATTAGCTTTAAATATATTGTTTCATTTTTAATGATTTATTAGAAGAAGCGCTACCCAATTCAATAAAGATGATATCTGGATGAAATTATTTTTCAGTTCATTTAGATATTGTTTATCGAAAAACTTTTCTGCTTACCTTTTTAAAATAATGGACATTTATTTAGACCAGTTGGTTTGAAAGTAGATAGAAATTTATCCCCTAAATACTGATTAACAATAACAACATTGACCCCTCAGTCTAAGCTAATGAGTTACTATTGACATTAAATTAAGTTATAAGTTAAATGTTTGTCATTAACTTATCGATTTTTTGTTGAAATTTATTTGATTTCGTTTTCAATGTTTTTCCTAAGAAAAAAAATATTTTAATAGTATGTGTTAATATGAGAAGTTTTTGCAAGCGTATAATATGATTTATTCTTATAGATATTTCAATAATCAATCCTATAGATACTATATGTTTATTATTAATTTTAACTTTATTCGAAAGTGAGGTTATACCATACGAGTTATAAGGAAAATAATTATAATTATTTTTTAACTTATACGTATTAGAAAAAGAAAGTACAAAATTCTGAATAGCAAAAAAATATTTCAAAAGGAGCCACCCATAGGTACGTTAAATGGTAACATATTAAATTTTCACACTTAAATTAATATTCATTAATAAAATTAAAACTTTAGATAGATTTTATTTCATGTTGTATTTATCTTAAATTCAAGTTTATATTTTATAAAGAAATAGTATAAATCTTCTTTATAACATACGAATTAATATAAATAACTGTGAACCATTGTATATGATTAATATATCATTGTCAGGAGACGTGACTTAAAAAACCCTGAAAATAAAACGATATTAGAATGAAAAAGGCACAAAATATAATTAATATCATTTCTCAAAGCCCAGAACAAAAACTAAACTAAACTAAAAAAGGAAAAAATATGTCATCTTAGCAAAACAACTTTTCCCAATTGGAAATAGGATCATAATTACCCGTAATTAATCGTTAATTAATAGTGGTAAAAAATTTTTCCACTGAGGTTAGCGAAGCAACTTTTTCCCACAAACTTTAAAATAGGCCCATAATAAGCCGCTATTTTATTGTTATTCATCGTGTAATCATGAGTTTTAGTCTTAGTAAATTTAAAAAATCTATCAAAAAAAAAAAGTTTACTTTTCCAAACTATCCAGGTAATTTTTCCAATTTTTTTCTACATAAATCTTTCCAAAAGTATTACGATTTGGAAAAAAAACAAGCTAAATTGGCTCAATCATTATCAAATTTTGACATTACAAACAAGCGAATATCAGGTATACATATAAATGATTTATACAGACTGTTTCATTATTTTATACATTACCGAAATAGGCACTCAGCAAGATCTAAGGTAGTAAAGAAATGCTTTTGCAAAAATGAGAAACTTTAAATTTAAAATACTATATCAAAATACATTATTATATTGAAATGAAAATATATAATTTGTCTTAAGAAGCTACATATCAATTAAACGAATTAAACGCAATTATGTGAGTTGAAAGCTCGGCTAGATCTTTTTAAAGTTGACCCTATTAAAACTTCGTAATAAGGGCTCATTTCTTCTATATTCATATTACTAAAATTTTAAAAGATCACGTAGATAGAAAAGTTTATATGATTGTAATAATTTTTCAATCAATGTAATAACGCCCTTTCTTTTTATAATGCAATAAGAAGGTATTGCTATTTTTTTACAGAAAGAAATATGAAAGCATGAAATAAAAGAAATGGAAAAATATCAAATTTTATACAATTTTATTATGGTAATGATTTGGAAATATAAGGTGAGATTTTTCACGCGTGGCTAATCTTTTATTGAAAGAAAACGTTTTTGGACACGTACGTTCTTCAATCATACATGCATATGTAGGTATATTATTAGACGTATTATGTTAACGGTAACAATACTGTTAACAATACGTTGGTATAAAAAAAATATTTTTTTATGTTCTTACCATGGGTACAAATAACATCAATAATAAATAAATTTATTCGAAATAAGTATTAAAGTAGGCCAAATGTTCAATATTACAGCCTAAATATTATTCATATTAGATGATGTACAAAACTAGTAGATTACATTAGACTCTCAAGTTATATATTTTATCATTTGACAAATACGTAGTGTTTATTTGCTTTAAATCAGCATTTTTGAAATCAGCTAATTTCTTAACGCGTCACAGAAATATTGTACTGCAGTCTATTGCGATTCAAGTACCATATGATAGTTACTATTTTTATGAGTCCAATAGTGTAGTCAAGACCATTGTATCTATGGCTTTAGAAATTCTACAAAAGATTCCTTTGAACTCAAAGATCTCAAGCATTAGTTTAGAGTCCTCGGCATACTTTACTAATAATAATAATATTTAATAATTTCAGGATTTTATATTAGATTTTGTATCTTAGAGCCACTGAAAAGACTTCTAACAGGGTTTTGAAAGCTTTGAGATCCAAAGTCTAAGTCTACATGACCGAGGATATTAATACTTCACCCCAAAATTTTGCTTTTATTAATACTGAATCGTTTAACGATTTCCAAAGAAACTTTTACGTTTCGAAATAAGATATAAAAATTTTCCTATTTCGAAGTTAAGAGACAATAAATTTCGTAATATAAAATATATGTCCTCTTAGCGTATTTGTAATTGGCAATCAATATTCGCAAATGTAAAATTTGAAATTTCACGTTAAGACCGATTGATATATCCATGATTTATCTTTTCAATCATAACAGATGGAAGTATACTTAATAGAATATTTGTTTCTTATGAACAACTTTTGTAGGAAACATTTTTTCATAAAATCAGCTAATTAGATAGCTGTAAGAACGATATAATGTTAATAATTTAAAACAGTTTAAACATTATATGTTACTTAATCGTATATTTTTATTTATCAGATATTTATTATTTAATAGAGTAGTTTAACAGATAACATTGTTAGTTATTACTCGTTTATATCAAAATATCAAGACTTCAAAAACCAAAAATAATATATATATAAAATCATACACTTTTATCTTTCAATTTCCACATCCATTTCAAAAACTTCAATAAGAATATGATAAAATTTGGGCAGTTTCCTTCATTTTAGAGTTTTTGATAGATGTTTGAGCTTTACTCTATTGTACTTGTGACCACAAAGTACTTAGATTAAAATCATTATATTATATTCGGGTCATTATATTCTATACATTCTATGAGAAAAACGATCTAACCACATTGAGGATCATAGAATTGTAATTAATTTGTTGTTTTTCATTATCAACATCAAAGAAATGCGTGTTGGTCTAGTCAATAAAATCAAACATAGACGACTTCTTAGTATTTCTGTACAGCTTTTTCAATAACAATTTTCAAGCAAGGAATTTTTATACAATTCTATTTATATACCAGCAGAAAAGTCAGATGATTTCAGAGTCAATGAAACTGAAAGCCTGTCTCATTGACATGTACGAAGTTTTTGATTTACATAAACAAATAATCATTTTTTGATCAAAAATTTGTTGCATATTAAATAGTATTGCAAATGATTCATTCAATGAATGCATTACTGTATTTGGGCACTATCTTCCTTATCTTACTTAAGAGAAATGATTCATACATTTGTAAAGTGAAGACTGTAAAGTGAATTTATCTATTCTCGATTTTGAATCTTTATTTTAAACTAGTGAAGATAACAACTAACAGAGTTTATTATTTAGACACTCGATATATGATTGGATATGATTTTTTTTCATTATTTGGACTAGTTTTAATTAACATTCCTAAAAAACTATAAATATCCAGTCTATACAGTTATATATGTGTACATATATAATAATAATATGAATTGTTATTACCTATATGTGTCTTATTTTTTATTTGAGCTAAAATTGTGAAGAGTTCAAACCATTTAACGAAAAAATGTTTCAAACAAATGTTGTCTATTTCAAAAAAGAAAAATTTGTTTATCAACTTTTCTTCTATCTTTTATAGTTTTAAAGTTGGGTTAAGGATCCATTGAACTCAATTGACCGATTTTGCTCATTAACGAACCAAAAATCACTTTTTATATTTAGAATACGTTATCAAAATTTCAGCTCGCTATTTGTTTTTGTCTTTTTGTTTGAGTTATCGTGATGAAAGATGGGCGAACAGTCGGAAATGGACTAATTTGGTAGAGCTACAAATTTTAGACTACAATTAATATACTCTGACACATTATGTATCTCGAGTATAATAATTGTGAAGAAATTGCTAAGTCTTGTGAATATTCCTTAGATGGAATATCACGAAATTCATTTGGCCTTGTCTTTCTGCTATCCGAAAATAATATTAAAATTAATGCATTCAGAACTAAATACAAGTTATTGTAATACTTTCTAGTTTCAAAATATCATAATGTTTGTGTATACATCTAATTTTGAGCAATTTTAAGTAAAGGGATGATGTCTGTTAATAAATGAAATGAACTTATGAAATTTTCAATTTCTACTCAGGTTCAGGTTGCTTAGTGTCCAGATTACATATACCCACTTGACTATGTAAAACATCTCAATACATCATTCCCTTTTGTAAATATTATACACCACATCTATTTATACATAAATTATTGTTCAAAATTATACATATTAATACACTATATACAGATTTTTGTTTACATTAAATGTAAACAATATATTGTATAGAAATCAATGAATAACAAACACATGTACCTGCCTATACCATGAAACAAACCCAAAATTGACTTTGTAATATGATGAACTATGTTAATTTATATTGAAAAGCATTGTATGTATTGAAAATGTAAATCGATTGTATAGTACTTAAGTACTGTTCTATTTATCAAACAAAAAAAGAAGAACTACGTTCAGTTTTTACATGGATAATATTAGGATTCGCACCCGTTTTGATAAAGCGAAATAAACTCTTATTAGATTTAATAATAATAATTTAATTTTTAAACCTAGAATTTTAGTCTGTATTAATTTTGTAACGAGAGAAAATATTGAAGACCCTAAATATTTTGGAAAGGATCTTCATTAGTCATCAAAATAATATAAACGAAAAAGAGATGCGATAGGAAATTTTTGTGGCGTATATATGTTACAAATGGCTTAAAGTTTGTGAATGAGAAAAATCGATCCACCGGGTACACGAAGATAGCCCAATTTTAATAAATATAAAAAATGGAAGAAAAGTTTTAGTACAAAAAACTGTAAATGCCCGTCCTCAATAAGCCCCAAAAATACCAACTCTTAACTATGTATGTATGGTTTTTTGCAATCGATGTAAAATAATCAGAGGATTTCAGTATAAAAATTCGCTAATCCAATATTATTTAGTACAGGATTCGTTTGTACACATTCTGAATATTATAATTTATTTGTGTTATCTTGTGATCTACCCAGTAATCCTTTTCATTGTAAACAGCCAATTTAATCCATTGAATATTTTTTTTCAGTCATAAAATGTAGTATAAATAGTAACTTTGTATATATCAAAAACAAAAAGCAGATATGTCAAAATATTTGTCAATATTAAATTATAATCAATAGGCTTAAATAAAATTTTTTTTTGTCTTACTAATAATTTGTTATTTTACGATAATAATAATACGTATACCTAATGTTTGTACTTATATTTTAATAATATCCATTATAATTATTAATACATATTACAAATATTTGCTTCAATCAGCAATAAAATTTAAATACTTTAAAATAATAATTGTTTATATTATTTTTAAAGTAGACCGGTGTTTAGACTGAAAAATGAAACAAGATTCTGCTCCGAATGCTAACATATTGTATAAATTTCAATTAACAATTCCAGACTTTTTCAATATATTGTAATCATGTGTACTTACAGTTTTAACCATTGTTAATGGCAATTATTTTATAATGAACCAATAATTTTATTCAAAATTTTGATCAATGGTCCGATTCTGATAAAAATAGTAATTGTTTAAATGCCTGCCTCAACTGAAATTTTTTAGCAAAATTGCAAAACTGAATTTTTGTTCTTTAAACGATTTTTCTACACAGCCAAACACAATTAATTTGCTAAATAATACCAACAACTATCATCGAAGATTAAGAATAGCTTCATCGATAACTATTTCTAAACCCAACTTTGCACAAAATAGAATGTAGGGGAGATTGCTGCTACAATTTACAGAGATAAGTATTAATAAGCTAGTTTCTCTAATACTGTAAACACTTTATCTTTAGCATTGCTTTATAGAATCGACTGCAACATAGAATAGACTGCATAGTTCGGAACTGGTCATTTGAAATTCGTTCTGCATCTAAATATCTACCCCAGATGTGGGGGCTAGTATTCACAGGGAACCATAATGTTTTTGATTTTGAAACATCATTTGTCACAAACCATCCAGACCCAACCGTTTAAATCCAATCATTTATCTCTGACCCACCAAATCAGATGATTAATATTAATGATCTATCATTAAATTTTGAAAACAAAATGGGTGCGTGGATTATATACGCGCGTTAAAAGTTATATTTCTTTGGTATCATTAAAAAACAATTTTTAATTGCATGCAAATAATCAATTACAGTAAAATAATAAAACGACTGGGGAAGGATAGTCAACACAGTCAATAATGCTCAGTTTAAATTTGAAAAATTAAATAAATAAATATATATTATTTATATCATAACAACAGCTTCAACCTGTGAATTTTGTGTGACGGTGATGCGCGTGCATCTTAAAATTTCACTCATCACTTTTTCATAGCGCGCCTATAGAAGTTTATATTATAATTTGTATTGTCTATGTATTGTTTAATTTATAAAAAAAAGGATCTTATACAAGTCAGTTTTCAATTTCGCTTTAATGAATAAAAAAAATAAAATGTCAAATTTTTTTTTCTATATAAGTTGGTATACAAAACATAATGTTAAATGTTGCCCCCTTTGTTTAATACTTGCCTCAGAGCTGTACATTCTAGCCCCAAACATGAGGTAAAAATTAATATTCCTCTTTATTGAGCTAAAATTGAGGAGAATCTAAACATGTAACTTCATTTTTTCTATAGTTTCTCTTAAGATTTAAATCCTGGATCATAGTTACGTTGGGCCCAGTGGATCGATTTTAATCATACTCGAACTTAAACTTACTTTTTAAGTTTAACACACCATCAAAATTTCAACTCTCACTCTATTTTCGTTTTTAACTTATCTTGATGATGAACGGATGGACAGTAGTTAATGAACTAATTAAAGGCATAGCTTAGCCAATCTAGACAAGGACAGCTGCCCCTCGGGATATTTTTTAGGTTACAACTTTTCTTGCCTCATGTGCCTTCCAAAATAAGCACTTATTTACTACTCTTAAGCTATTGTAGAGTACAGTAGACTATAGATACCTATACTTTCAAACTAAAAGCACATAATAAAAGATCAAAGGTTTTGAAACAAAATGTATGATGTGAAATAATATGAGAAGGGATTTTTGACAGATTTTTGATTGGTTTATCATTTTTATAATCCATATATATAGTATATGTCAGAGTATATAAATTTTAGTCTAACGTTTGTAACGTTAGAAAATATTGACCGCGCAAACAAAATTTTGGTATTCGTGTTCATACAATCACCTGATTAGTCAAATAATTTCGTTTTCCCGCCCGTACGTCTATCATCAATATAGCTCTATAAACAGATAGGGAGCTGGAATTTTGGTGGTGTATTCTAGACTTAAAAAATACGATCAAGTTTGTAAATGAGCAAAATCGGTTTTTTGGGTTCGATGGATTCATGACCAAACTTTTGAACCATAAGATATTATATTTATTTTTTTTTAAACAAACAACGTTTGTTTGAAAAGTTTTTTCATAAAATGTTCTGCAGCAATTTTAGCTCAAATTAACTAATAAACATAGAAATAATTAAAATACATATTTTAATTATACATATTTATAACTGTAAAGTCTAAGTATTTAGAGTGTTTTATGAATGTTAATGATTAAAAATAGTTCAAACTTGGATATATTAGTTTTTATTTTTACTAGTTTTCTTGTACTTTTTAATGTTTTTGCAATAATGAGTTTAATAAATATCTCAATAAATCTCAGTCCTTATAAATATCAATAGAAAATTTTAGATAATTTTCTTTCCTCTCTATCACAAGAGCTCGGCAGAAAAACTTATAGCTTCAAATTAAATTATTATCTTCAAATTAAATAATAAAGAAATACAAAATCAAAATTTTTGTTTTTATTGAGGAAACTCACACACATCAATCAATCAAGTTAAAAAAAAACTATTATTTGAACATTTTATAAATCAATTTCTTGAAATATAAAATTGAGATATAGGTAAGTTTTAAAAGGTTCAAAAATTATATGTAAATGTACGTAAAACTTCAATAAATACGTAAACCCCAAAAAGTGCAAACCTATTCCGATCATCAAAGTAAATATGTGTAAATTTATTTACTGAAAAAGCGCTGTCAACAATTACTTGAGATGTTCTTTGGGTCAAAATGAAATAAAAAGATCAGAATAAATGTCACGTGCTATGAGTATCAAAATATAACCAAAACTTGAATAAATATACCTCTCATCAGTACATAAATTGTTTGACCATACAAACGATGTTACTTTCGTAGTAATATTTAATGTTGTATATATGTATATCATTTATATACAGTATGTATTCATAATGTTTTTACATGATGCAATAAAACTATAATTCTTTAGATGGATTTAAATAATTGCAAACCGGGCTAGATTCGCACGGCCTTCGTTGAGGCATAAATTTAACCAAAATATTGAAAACAGTAATGAAAGTTTTTCTAACCAACAAAATATAAAAATGCAAATATTACGTTTATTAAGTTATTGTGTTGTTTTTATAAACATAAAAAAAAATTCATCGAATACGGTTTCAACCATTTACGGTCACATGGTATCCAAAGTATTTAAATCTATATAAAGAAAATGGATTAGTTCTAAAAAAGGATGTTAAATTAAAGTTTGTAACATGATTTAAGTCAATAAAGAATCGCGAATAGAGCCAATATAACCCATACTTTTTTATTTGGAGGTGTTAAATACACAATATAAAATGAAATACAAAAAAATAGCAATGAAAGGATTTGTATCACTCCCGATCAAGAGTATTAAGAATATTTATTGAACATTTTTTCTTGGATGGAAATCTCCACCCAAAACAATGTTTAAAATCAATCAAACCCTATTTGCGACTATTTTTACAAAAGCAGAGGTAAATTATCATGTGCAGAAAAAAATTAGCTTTAATTTCATTAATAATGCATATATGTCATGAATGTGTAATATAAGTATTACCTGATGATACAAGGCTGCGTAGATTTTGCGGTTACGTATATAGCTACAGCCATCACTTATCAA
>JAEMTY010000272.1:0-25000 GCA_020423425.1 Chrysopa pallens
TTTCAAATCACACTTTATTATCAATTAGCCGACTTTTATTACAACTTTTATGTAAAATGGGCTTAAAGAACAAATTGTTTCGAACACGATTAACTTCATCTTCCAATTATAAAAAAAAAAAAAGGAACGGAAAAAATATATAAAGAAATTTACACAAATTGATTATACATAATTTAACCATAATTTTTAATAATATAAAGTTTGTGCGGCATCGGAATCAAAGCACTACTCTCACATCTCACTAATCACTATGTCGCTCACTATGTGTGTTGTACATAAAATGTGCTAATGTCCTTATTATTGGTAATCACCGTTAATAAATAAATATAAATATATAAGCTAAAACAAACACCAATAACCGGCTGATTAACTTTGCTGTAATCTGTAATTTATAAATCAAGAAAAATGGCATCGATAGTGTCTGAAGGACTAATAAGTCCAGAAAATCCTATTTTTCGAGCATGGTTATTCTATAATGCAATTTTAGTTTTAAAAATGTTAGCTATGACCGTTTTGACAGCTAAACAACGTATTACAAAGAAGGTATTATTTTTATAAAAATTATAATGTTATACGATTATGAATACTTGTAATGTTATATAATTATGTTAATTTACTAAAGGTTTTCGCTAATCCGGAAGATACAAAAGGTTTCAAACAAGCAAAAGTTAAATTTGACGATGAAGATGTTGAACGAGTACGCCGGTTAGTAGATAATCATTAAGATGATTTTTATATAACGTCATTTTTAAAGTATAATAATAAACTAACTACTAGGTTTGCCCAATTTTCATATTATGGCTTTTTAAATGACATTTTCATTTTTTTCAATGAAAACTTTGATTTTTAGTCTTGAATTCCGTTATTAAGCTAATCAATTGCATATCTCTTATGATTAGTATTTTTAACTAATAATAAATTTTTACTTTATTTTGTTAACAGGGCCCATTTAAATGATTTGGAAAATATTTTGGTATATTTTGTGACATCGTATCTCTACATAAATACTAATCCTACAGCTTTTATTGCAATCAATCTATTCCGATTGTTTACATTAGCTCGAATTGTGCATACGTTTGTTTATGCTGTATGTCCAATGCCACAACCCGCCCGAGGATTGTCTTTTGGAATTGGATATGTGATTACGGGATATATGGCTGTTATTTCAGTTTTAAGTTTTCTTTAAATGGATAAAATTTTTATAAATTTCTTTATATGACTTTTTTTTTGTTACAATTAATGCATTTTAATTAGGTTTAAATAAATTTTTTTTTAATATTTGTTTTATTTTATTTTTTTTTCCCTGTAACTTTGCTGACTTTTTCAAGTTTTTCAGGAGTATAATTGGGAAAAGACCAAGTTCAGAAATTTTTTATTTGCACAGCTGACGAATAGAAAGAGAACATTACATCGGAAAATCAATTTTATAAATAATAAATTTTCACTGGTTTTTACTTTTATTTAAGAGTTTTGATTAATATTTATCAAATAAATAATACTAATTTTGATTTTATTGTTTTATTAATATAGTAAAATTTCCTGACTTATTCAGCAAATTCCCTGGCATTTCTAGATTTGTCATCGCTTATGTGTTTCGGATATCTGAGCCATTTATCGAATTATTTCAGAGGTATTTCATTACCGTATAATAAAATTATATCTCGTTTTTTATTCTTAATTATACTCGGAGATTTTAATATTCTATAATTCGGGAGAGTAATGGCAATCGTCAATAAAAGACGTAGTTTTATCGTATGTCCAATCCATATTGCTTGCTACAAATCGCACCGATCGGTTGACTATTGGATAGGCGAAAACACTGTTGAACACATTAAATCATGTCGAGAGATGACGCAATTGATAGGCAACAACAGTCAAGTTGAAGCATGCGGCAAGGAAGTGGAATATCGCCTTTAGAAGAAATTTCAACGAGTGTTCAATAAACTGTCATTCCTTGCTAGTCATTATTTTATTGCGTTATATAAATAAATTAAAAATCTTTATTCTTTTGAAGGTTAGGAATAATTCAATTTACTTCATTTTTTTATTTTAAATTTGTATTAAATAAGTTTTCAAAATTTTGAAACAAAAAATATATTGATTTATAATTTATTACTTATAGAAAAAAATATTTTCGGGCAACCCTACTATAAATGACATTCATTTAATCATTTTGCACTTCCTTTCATCCTTGCTTAGTGAATAATTTTTTGCATGTTTCATCAATTAATTCAAAACAGATAATGAAATTTCGAGTGAATTTTTAAATTTAATTTTTTAATACAACTTAAGTTTCTGTTAGGTAATATTGTCTATGCTTTAGTTTAATAATGCTAAGCAATAAATTAATACTATAAACATTAGAAAAATAAATAGGTTAAAACATAAATTTAGGGAATCCACCATTTCACAAACTTAATATGCGTGTGCGTGAATTGTATACCAACTGTTAGTAAAAATAAATTTAATATTCTAAATTTGAAATTATAAGAAAAATATTTAAATTTGTGTTTTAATATTCAATTTGAAGATAATTATTAAAATAGGGCTTTTAAAATTATTTTTTCCGCTTATTTTATTCTATTTGAATTTTATAAAATTTATCATTTCATAGGGGAAGCCCAATTTATCTTTATGGTGTCGATAGATAGATATCAAGTTACTTTGTGTTGTTTAAAATAAATAAATTAAATCAACATTTCAATTCAACCATAGAATGTATTTGATTTCAATAGAAAGATGAACTAAGCTCCAATAAGTTCACGTAAAGTAATTTAAAAAATATATAAGTGTGTGTTTTTTAATTATTTGGTAAGCAATTTGATTGTTTTTAAATATTATAATAATAATTTTTATTACAGGAATTAAAAAATATATTTTATATTGTGATTCAATTTCTTATCACAATTTCATTAAAAACTACATACAATACATTTACACCATACATAAGTTTCAAGTATATTAATAAATTCTTTAAAGTTCACTAATTTTGAAAAATTTTATATCTTTGTTAAAAAAAAGCGCTATATTTAAAACAAATTAATGGGTATATTTAGGATTATTATTCGCATAAAAGGGAAGGAAAAAAACTCTGAAAATGTGCAATTTTATTACAAGGTGTACTTAAGATCTTATCAGAATTTCTTATAGGTGTGTGATCATAATTTCTGATTAGAAAATCACTGGAGCAATTACGGATGCTGATAGAACATTCTGGAAGCAATTTTTTGAGATTTGGTTAAATAAATTTTATTAAATTTCCACGCTAACCTATTTGCGGTCTAAAAATCACTAAAAAAATTTGTTCGTTTTTTCCTTCAGGTCAACTAAGAGATCCAAGATACCTAAAAATATAATAATTGGATGATATTACGTATCCAATCGTTAAAGATAATTTTTAAAGATTAATTGATTTTATTGAAAGTTTTTGTAACAATCTTTCGTTTTGAAGGGTTTTCAAAATTACTCGATTTACAATGTAATTTTGACCCAGAAATTTAAACAAATAGATTTCTATTTCATGATTGCATAGTTTTTGGCATATTATATAAAAACTTTAAACCCTATAATTTTTGATACGTTACCAATAAAAATGTATAGACGAATCGTGTAGGGGAAATAAGTATTTAGAATTTTTGATAACTTGATTGTAAATCGAGAAATATTTTTGTAGTTTCCGATATGATTGTTGCAGATAATATGAGTGCCTACCGACCGCCGCATAGAAGAGATCAATCAAAAAATAGATACCCTATTAAAGATGGAAGTAAGTATTCAAAAGCTGTTCTAGAAAGCTTTTTTTTAACCCAACATTTTTTTAATATATTTTTCATAAACTTAAAGATTAAAAGAGTGGTTCAAAACTGTAAATTTTTCCATGATAATAGCTAAGATCTCATGATACTTAAATCATGAGATCTTAGCTATTATCATGAAAAAAAACTTCTTTCTGTAAGGCTATAAATTTCAACATGTGATTAGCTTTTGTATATTTAATAGGACTGGATTGGAACAAAAGCATAATAAAAAAAAAATTTTCAAATAATTCTATAAATTAAAAAAATAGGCTAGGAAAATCGAAGATTTTCTAAAATCGGGATGTTATTGATTTTACCCCGTTTTGAAAAAATCGAGTTTTCATCCGATCTCGACGTATTGTGGTTACAGGAAGCTTCGGTGACTACCCGTGCGAGGTTGTCACTATGTATGTGTGTGTTTTTTTTTTATAAGGGGGGGGGAATCTATTTTACGGATTCCAGGCATATTGCCTGGATATGTGAAGACTCGACTCAGCGTCATCTAAAACTCAACGCTAGCGCCCATACTCACTAAACCCTAAACCCCTTTTCTTCTATCCTCTTATCCCTCATGGAAACCGCCGTCAGGCATTACTTCGTGAGGGGAGGATCTAGTTATTGCTCTTCCTTCTGGTGGCTAAGGTGTTATCTTCCTTCCTTCTATCTTCTGTAATTTGATCTTCCTCTTTCGATGGTCTGTGAGGACTTCTGTTGCAAACGTGTTGGTAGCATTCCAGGCAACCTCTGACGATAACATAGCTTCCTGTAAGTCTAGTGCATCGGCCCAAATAGATATGCCATATGTGAGCACTGATGATAGGAATAGTCGTCTACTCTGCTTTGGGCCTCCAACATTAGGCATCAATCTTGCGAGACTAGCCCTCACCATCGACGCCCTGGCACCGACGTGTTCCACCTGCTGTTTGAAGTTGAGCCTGGCATCAAGCATCACTCCCAATTAATATGTGAGTGTGTGTGTTTGTGTGTGTGTGTGTGAAACAAAATATGTGAACCGTTTATAACTTTTGAACGGCTCGACCGATTTCATCGCGGTGCCATTCGAAAGGGCTTGAACAAACTTAGATTTTACATACAATTCAGTCTGGTAAATTTTTAATCTCAAAAAAAAAAAAAAAAAAAATTTTTTATGGAATCACTTTTAAACGGCTCTATCGATCAACTCCAAAAACTAATCATTTCTTAACCCTGATAAACAACGCCTACCGTCGCCAATACGGTTAAAATACGGTATTTTCGTTTTAGAGAAATCGTAAACCATAAATTTCAAAAAAGTATTTTATTTTTTACTTAACTTCGACATTTCTTTTCGAATCGTTTTTGATGAAATAGAATAATTATTAAAGCTATAAAAACCGCGTTGATCGCCACCAAGAATGTGAAAATCGGTTGATTGGTTCAAGAGATAACGTTAACGAAAGAAGTGTTTTTTTAACACCAAAGCTCAAAAACATTGTAATTTGGTAAATTTTAAGTGCTTAGGTATGGAATTAGCGGAAAGTTGTAGGGATGGCCTTTAGGGTCAACCGTTTTCCAAATTTTTTTTTTTATTAGGGATATAAAATCGGATGACTTGATGGGTTGATTCCTGCCAGAACATGGTTAGCATACTTTGATTCCACCACTGAATAAATTCGTAGCCATACAGAAAGAATTTTATTCAAACTGGACACGAACTCTGATAACCTAAAAATAAATTCTTAATTCTGTAATAATTAGATTCAGAAGCAACCAATTCAAATTGTTTAGCTGTACCAAGACATTCACGATTTGGCTTGATATATAGAAGTGATGAATCAACTATGAAAAGAACAAATGGTTTGTAAACAACAATCATATTTTTTTATTATTATTAATGAGAACTCTAGGATTTTTCAAATAAATTTCGATTATTTGCCCCAATTTCTCCTAGATCAAAAATATTTCGACTCTACAAAGTAGCCATCATCAGTATGAATTAGCTAGTTGTAATGATTCTCTGAGGAGAATTTCTAATTTGGTAACGGTTTGCACAAACGTATGTTGGTGTATGCGCAATTTATACTTTCCAAGTATCTATCAAATTGCTACGTCAACCCGATCAGCAACCATCACGTTTTCAGTGTTCGGCCAATGATATTGAAGTATTGGACCATTTTGTCAGCTAAAAAACTCACAAATTAAAAATTTGAACTTGCAAAACTAAAACTGAATTATGAAATTAAATAATTTTAATTTCAAATATCGTTTCTTAGTTCAACTTTAATTTTCAAATTTTGAATTAAATCTGAATTTAGGATAGGTATTTTATCTGAAGTTCATCGTGTCTTTGCCATGTTTTTTTGAATGTAGATGCTTTCATATGCATCTAGTTCGGTCGGGTTATGGATACCGAATTTGAATGTATATTTAGAAAATTTATTATTTAAGATTCAGATGAAAATGCACATACACAGAAACGTAAACCAAAGGAAAGAGAGCCAGCGTCACGATCCGATTGGAGGAATAAAAATGATGCGGATAATTCCAAACAGAAAAGATCAGTTGGTATGTAATTTATGTGAAAAAGTGTAAATACAAAAGTTGTAGATCTTTTTATTACCTACAACTTTGCCATTTAACTTTTTTCCATAGGACTTGTAGTTTTGCCAGAAATTCAGATAAACCGAATTTTATTCCTAAACACTCACCCCCATCCTACTTGCCGAACTCAGATCGCCCGTAATTTATTTTTCCTTTCATTTTTATAATATTATTTTCCGTTTCCAATTGGTGGTTTTATTCTACTATAATTCTTTTCCCTTTTAAAAATTATCTACCCTGGACTATATTAAGTTCATGTAAAAATAGATATATATAAAAATAGATTTTGCAAGAGTAGAATGGATATTTGAAAATAAAAATCGGATCACCTCAATTCTGGGGAATTCAGGTTAATGGAAAGTGTATAATCGAGAATTTCAAACAAACTATTTTTATTTTTCAGAATATAGACTTTGGGGCAAATTATTGAGCTTATTTAGCATAGCGTCGTTTCTGAAATTATTAAAACTGTTAATCATCAGATCTTGACGTTTTGAGGTTACAGGATGCTTCCCTGATTACCCCTACGAGGTTGTCACTATGTGTGTTGTGTGAACGTATGTGAACCGCTTATAACTTTTGAACGGCTCAACCGATTTCATTGCGGTTGGTGCCATTCGAAAGGGCTTAACCAAACTAAGATTTTGAATTCGGATCGATTCGGACTGGTAGATTTTAAGAAATCTAAAAAAAAAACTAAGAAAAAAAATTATTTTTAATGTGGTTTTTATGGAATACCTTTTAAACGGCTCTATCGATCAACTCCAAAAACTAATCAGCTCTTAACCTTGATAAACCACGTCGATCGTCGCGGTTAAAATACGGTTGATTCGTTCGAGAGATATCGTAAACAATAAATTTCAAAAAGTGTTTTTTTTACATTACTTCGACATTTATTTTGACCGATTTTTATTTTGTGTATGTCATGTTTTAGGTGTTCAACCTTAAAGTTTTGTATGAAGAAGCTTGGATTTATTTTTCTTAATTTTCTTGAATAACTTAGTATTAAAGAAAATTTTTTTTTTCGATGTTTTTATCTAGAAAACTACACTCTTCAAATAAGCTTCATGGAAAAGTTCTATGTGTTAAAAAAAGCCAACAAAATGGCATACGCAAAATAAAAATCGGTTCATAAGTTTTCTCCAAAATAATAGAAATACCTTTCAAATATGGCAATTTTTCAAATTATAATAACTTTTGAAATCATTTGTAGAAACTTCTAATAATTTCAGAAAACATGCAAAACTAAATAAGGTCAATAAGTGGCAGAAAGTTGGATTCGGAGAAATAAATAGTTTCTGAGAAATTCGCTAGTTTATTTAAAAAGACACTTTCCACAAATCTAAATTTCCCAGTCCGATTTTGATTTAACAATATGCATTCTACTCTTGATTAGTTTTATTTTGACAGCAACCTAAAAAATAAAATTAATTGTACCCAATGAGGTGCTGCTATCTAGTGAATTTTTTTTTTAAAGCTTTCTGTAAAAGATTATGAACTAAATTTTTTCCCGAAAAATGGTGTATCGATTTTAATTTAACAATGTCTTGAATAGTTTTATTTTAACAGGTACTTAAAAATAAAATCAAATGCCTACTACTTTAACATTTAAAATTGCTGTTAATTGATAATTACTTGTACCCACTGAAATGGTGACATCTAGTGATTTTTTTTTTCAAAAAGCTTTCCATAAAAGATTATGAACTGAATGAATTTTTTTCCCAAAAAAATTTGATATTGATTACAATTTTGTTATTGGGTTTTAGATGGTAATAATACACGATCACGTGAACTAAGACCGAATAAATTAAAACGTATGACTTTTACTCGAATGGAACAATTATTGACCGAAGATCCAAACACGATATGTGTTGTTTTACAAAATAAAGATGAAGGATTCAAAAATTTATTAGAAAATGATACGCATATGATTAAAGATGATTGGGTGATTTTAATACTTAAATTATTAGAACAAATCATTTCCAGTACCATTGATATGAAACGATTGATTATAATTGATACATGCCATCATTTTATACCAATTTTAATAAAATATTTACAAAATTTACCATTTCAATCGCAACCGGAACGAGCACGTAATCAACATTATTGGCGCAATGTCGATTCATTTTGGATGGCATTAATAAAATTGTGTGATGCAATTATTATGGTTATACCGAAAACAGCTGTCGATCAAATACCAAAATTGTTAGCGGTTATGAACATGGTTAGTTGTTGCATCAATAAATCTTTTACTTTTTATAGGAGAAAACTACTAAGAGTTGATCGAAAAATGTTTCATTCAAAACTGTTAGGAGTTAAAAAAAAAGCCTACAATATGATATATTGTATAAAAATGAGCTTTTAAGTTTTCGCTTAAGTTACCTGAATAAAATACCTTTCAAAATGATTAGTTGAATCAATAAATCTTTTGCCTTTTAGAGACGAAACTAAGGTTTTGATCGAAAAATGCTTTATACAAAACTGTTAAGAGTTAAAAAAAACCTTTAAAATGCTATATTGTATAAAAATGAGCTTTTAAGTTTTCTCTTAAATTACCTTAATAAAATACCTTTCAAAACGATTAGCTGCATCAATAAATCTTTTACTTTTTATTGAAGAAAACTGCCAAGCATATTTTGATCGCAAAATGCTTTATACAAAACTATTATGAGTTAAAAAAAAAGCTTACAAAATGATATATTGTATAAAAATGAGCTTTTAAATTTTCGCTTAAGTTACCTTAATAAAATACCTTTCAAATATGGCGATTTTTTTAAATTAAAATAACTTTTGAAACAATTTAGATCGATTCGGACTTTAAGAAAAAAAATTTTTTTAATGTGGTTTTTTTATAATAACTTTTAAACGGTTGTATCGATCAATTCCTAAAACTAATCAGCGCCAATATGGTTAAAATTGGTTGATTCGTTCGAGGAGGAGAGATATCGTGAACGAAAAGTTTCAAAAAAAGTGTTTTTTTTTTTTTACATAACCTTGACATTTTTTTTCGGATCGTTTTTGATGAAAGAAAATAAATATTAAAACTCTAAAAACCGCATCGATTGCCGTCAAGAACGTGAAAATCGGTTGATTGGTTCGAGAGATATCGTTAACGAAATATTCGGGAACAGCTAGCTTTTGTGTTCGGAGAGCTCAAAAATAAAAAAGTATATTTTTGAGCTCGAAGAGTAAACATTGTAATATGTTAAATTTTAAATGCTTAGGTATGAAATTTACGGGAAGTTGTAGGGATAGCCTTTAGAATCAACCATTTTCCAAATTCTTTTTCGACGAAGTTTAAAAAGTTTGATTTTCATTTTTCAGGTTGGAACCTTATTCGGTCAAAAATTGGAAACACGTTTAAAACAAAATATTATCGATGATATAAATCAATTAAATGAAAAATTAACAACTTTAATATCGGAACGTGAATCAAAAGATCTAAATGATGAAGAAAGTGATGAAGAAGAAATGCCGTTTGGTGATTACAGAGATATTCCAATCATACCCGAACAACATGACCTAATTGTTGCAAAACGTCCAGATATTCGTCCAAATATTATTAACGGCAAATATATAAGTGTTTATCATTATTTGGATGTACAATTTCGTTTATTACGTGAAGATTTTGTGAGACCATTACGTGATGGTATTAAAAATTATTTAGCACCAGATCCAAATTATAAAAAAAAATACGATAATATACGAATCTATAAAAAAGTCCGAATTACTAATACAACAATTACAAATCAGCAACAATTTTGTTTTGTTGTTAAATTGAATTTAGCACAACGACAATTGGAACGTTTAGAACATTCGAAACGTTTAATGTTTGGTTCATTGTTAATATTTACAAATAATTCATTTCAAACGATTATTGTTGGTACAATGCACCAAAAAGATGAGAATACTTTGAAGAATAGTGAAATACTTGTTGACATACCATTAAATTCGATTGATATCGAAAAGTGTTTTGATACCGAATATATAATGGTTGAATCGGAAATATATTTTGAATCGTATCGGCATATATTGAAAACGTTACAGCAAATGTCCGAAGAAACATTTCCCATGCCGAACTACATATTAAAATCAGATATAATCAGTAAACCACCTGCGTAAGTTTAATTTTACAGATTTTTACCCCAAAAGAATGGGCCCAAAATAAAAAGACAAACTAAACAAATGGTGCAATAATTAATTCTAAGAAAATCGAAGATTTTCATTAATCGGGAAGTTATTGGTTTAACCTGTTTAAAAAAAAAATCGAGTTTTTATCAGATCTCGACGTTTTGTGGTTACAGGAAGCTTCCCTGACTACTCCAGCAACGTTGTCACTGTGTCTGTATGTATGTGTGTGTGTTTGGAGAAAGTATGTGCACCGCTTATAACTTTTGAACGGCTCGACCGATTTCATCTAGGATGAAATCTTAAAAACTTATTTATTACCAAAAAAAAAAAAAAAAAGAAATAAAATTTTTGTCAACATTTTCAAATTAATAATAATTATACAAAATATTTTATATGAATTTAGGTAAGGAATTAGCGGGAATTTGCATGGGTAGCCTTTAGAGTCAACCGTTTTCCAAATTTTAGCGATCGACGTGGTTTATCAAGGTTAAGAGGTGATTAGTTTTTGGAGTTTGGAGGATTAGTTTTTCTTAGTTTTTCTTAGTTTTTTTTTAGATTTCTCAAAATCTACCAATCCGAATCGATCCGATCGAATTGTTTTCCAAATCTAAGTTTGGTCAAGCCTTTCGAATGGCACCAACCGCGATGAAATCGGTCGAGCCGTTCAAAAGTCATAAGCGGTTCACATACTTTCACACGCCCACATATATATACATAGTGACAACCTCGCGGAGGTAGTTAGGGAAGCTTTCTGTAACCTCAAAATGTCGAAATCTCATGAAAACGCGATTTTTGCAAAACGGGATGACATCAATAACTTTCCGATTTTTGAAAATCTTCGATTTTCTTATCGAGAATTTAAAAAAAGTCATATCATGGATTTTTTGGTGATTATTATGCTTTTTATCGCAAAAACTAGGCAATGTAGTATGGATATTAAATCCTTTTCAAGAACTTGGGCTTAAGATTAACTGTTTTTATTTTTTTTTATTTTATAAAATCCACCTTGCGTCTTCACTAGAGAATATTGTGAAATTTACCTTGCCACACATGAAGTTTAGGTCTTTCTACCGCGCCACTGAATACGATTGAATCAATTTTTTTTCTTCTCTTATCCTAGGTATTTAACTGCAGACACAAGCGTAAAAATAAAAGACGTTTTATATAAAATATTAGATGAGGAAGATTGGTCGTTTCTGTCTGCTGATAAATTAAAATACGATACTACACAATATGATGCATTTAAAGCAGCACTAACAAAAGAATTCTGTATTATACAAGGACCACCCGGTACGGGAAAAACATTTATTGGATTAGAAATTATTGAAACATTATTGGTGAACAATAATTTATGGTATAAACATGGTCATAAAAGAATTGGTGGACCAATTTTGGTTGTGTGTTACACGAATCATGCATTAGATCAATTTTTAGAGGGTGTTTTAAAAATTACCAATCGTGTAGCACGGATTGGTGGTCAATCAAAGAATAAAAAATTAAATGAATTTAATATTAGAGAGCTACGTAGAAATGTTCGGAGAAAATTGGAGCATCAACGTGCCGCTGTTAATATACAATATGAATTGAATTATATTCAACATGAAATACATGAATTACGTGCCAAGATTCAGACTATTTATAATAGGGAACCAGTTTTATTGGATGTGAGATCTGAATTAGTAAGACGTAATATACATTTTTTGTCGAAAAGTAAGTACAAGTGTGATTTATACCTCGCCCATAGCTGACAAAATAATGACTTACCATGTTTTAGAGCACCATCTTATTAGAGCGGACGCGCACCATCAGATTTTCTGATCAGAAAAACTAATGGTCAACGCAAACTATCGGACAGTCGAATAAGAAATTCTTATAAGAAAATTTAATCTTACTTCAGACAATCTGATCAGAAAATGTTAAGCATGCGCGCGCACATATACCATGAGATATGATCGGATTCGTGTCAGTCCGATCTGTGTTATTGTAACGCATTCAATGAACTTTGATTGAATATTTATTTTATACTTTTTGTGGGAATATTAAAATGGATGACAATGACTTATTGTTGTTAATCGCTTTATTCATTTATTAAATGTTCAATGGCTTTCATTTTATATTTTTTTGTTAGTAAATAAGAGTAAATAAAATATTATTAATTTAAATAAAATTAAATAAAATTTTTAAACCACTCATAAATAATCACAATGACGTTTGTAATATGAACGGCTGTGAATAAACGGTTACTTTCAATTTATTAATTACTTTTTTTTGGCTAATATGTGGCCTACTTTAGAAAATCTTATGATGTTGTCTGATGGTGTGCGGAAATATAAATTCTCCAGTTCTCTTAGTTTTACCCCGTTTTGAAAAAAATCGAGTTTTCGTCAGATCTCGACGTGTGTGTGTTTGAAGCATTGAATTGGCCTCTTCGTTGCTCGTATACGACAGTTGACCCAGCCAATCCTTATTTTGACGTTTCCTTCCAGTAGCTATTGTGCTGCACCTGCTAGTAGTGACACTGTGGTCGCATGCGTATCTCTAAGGGCCTTACGGATCTTCAGGGCCTCCTTTGACTGGACCTTTTGCCAAACCACCGCCTCTATTTTTTCGGCGTTCTGTGGCGCCACGTTCTTCGGAGGACTTGGTTTCAGGTCCTTCTTCTTCGTCACTCGATTATCTGTTATATCTGGAGAGTTTCGGTCCTTTCTTTTCCCAGACTTGAAGCCATTTTCACTTTTGTCTCCGGCGACTGATTCAACATCACCTTTGGCTCATCTGCTTCGTCAATTTCAACAGCAGTTGGAATGCTTTTCTCTGGTATAACGCGGTAAGTGGATCGTCGTGACGACTGCCATCCATTCCTCATCCAGTGTTTTGAACCTTCGAAGGGCGAAAGGGTGTGTGTGTGTGTATGTGTGTTTGTGCATGAGTGTGTGTGTGAAAGTATGTGAACCACTCATAACTTTTGAACGGCTCGACCGAATTTATCGCTGTTGGTGCCATTCTAAAGGGCTTGACCAAACTTAGATTTTGAATATAATTTGGAACTGCTAGATTTTGAGAAATATAAAAAAAAACTAGGAAAAAAAAATTTTTTAATATGATTTTTTCGGAATAACTTTTAAACGGCTTTATCGATCAACTCCAAAAATAATCAGCTCTCAAGACACAAAAAAAAAACGACGCGCCACGGATATCGTCGTAATCGAGCCCAAACGTGTACAATTCTGGTGCAATTGATTTTAACCGGTTTTCCCAAAAATAATTATTTTATTATTTTATAGATCAATTTGAAAGTTGGATATTGACTAGAATCAATTATAATGAAATTCGACACGAAGAACAACAATTACTTCAAATAATGAATGGATATGATGATCGTATTGATATGGATGATAATTTTAATGATGGTGTTGAAGAAAATATTCCTCTTGATAAGCAGTATGATGACAATGTATATACTGAAAATGATATTATTAAAGATTTAAATGAAGATAAAAAAGAATTCGATAAATTATTGACATTTTACAATGCATTGATACAAGAAGATCATAAAAACGTGCGACAAATTAGAAAGGTTCAACGACAAATACAACAATTTGAAGCTTATTTGAATTATTTAGAGGTAATATTTTATGAGTCTGTCTCTGTGGCCGATCGCCCGACCGCCATCGGCCGGCAACACAGAATATTTACAATTAATAATAATGTCGATACCGCCAAAATTAATACAAAAATTGGGATAAAACGTTTTTACTCAAGGTAGAGAGTACTTTGGGGGTGATAAATTTTGAGCAGAATAAAAATTATTACATAGTGCATTATTAAAAAAAAAAAAAGTTATCATCGCTTATAGTACGAGATCCCGCTGCAGGATTATTGCGCCCATCGGTTTTTTGCAACATTATAATTGGGAGAATATTTATCAGGTTGCCCTCTATTAATATTGGGCCGCCAGTATTTTTAATTGATTTTTGGTAAAAAAAAAATATCGTTCACTTGTTTTTTAAACGGCAATTTATATGAAGATTCTAAAAAATCACGGTTGCGAGGTTGACGCACTTCTACGTAGCCAGATGTAAACAGTTATGATTTTGTTACATTTATACGTTCATAACGTTTATTTATTAATCATATATGGTTGCCTAATTAAATTCGCCCGCAAACAAGGGTTGTTGGCTGTTAAAAATAATAAATATATAAGCAGAGAGAAACAGAGTTAGCGCGTAGCATCATTTGTCAGGCAAGGATAGCGATTGCCGGATATTTTTTGGAGTATTTATTATAGATCGTATCTATTTACTCCCCGGTGGTTGAAAACACAAAGATTTGGCGCACGCGCAATGGCTTAAAAGCGTCGTACAGCCGGTAATCGCTATCCTCTCGCCTGACACATAATGTTACGCCGGCAACCCTTATTAAAAATACTGGCGGCCAAATTTTGATAGGGGCAACCTGGTAAATATATATTCTCCTAATTATAAATAAACATAAAAATTTGGTTTTAAGCAAAAACAACCGATGAGTCCAGCAATCTTGCAGTGGAATCTTAGACTAGTACACGTTCATTATATTATTATTATGGATTTTATACAAAATTCAATCATCCAAAATTGTTGTGGATCTGTTAAAATTAACGCTATCATAAATTACAGCTAACTGTCAACTGCCGGCTACAATGATGATATATTCGAATTTTGCAAGCGCCAGCTTTACTACTTGAAAATATTCGTTGCCAGCGCTGGTCACGATAGCTATAATACTTCCTTTTTAAATTAATCAAAAAATAGCAAATCCAGTCTGCCATTTGTGGAATAAAATGCAGGACCGATTAAACCCACTGTAGTTTTCGTGTTGATGAGTTGACAATTATTATTATTTCTCCCCTTATATTTTAGTTGGAGGGGGGTGCCTTGTTCCGGAAACATCTATAAGCAGGACCGATTAAAGCCACCGTAGTTTTTGTGTTGATGAGTTGACAATTATTATTTTTTCCCCTTAAAATTTTAGTTTCGATTTAAACAAAATATCAATCAACTGCCGATACCACCGCTACATGTTCGAAATCCAGAAATGCTAAGTCCAAATCAACGTTGGGCTTTATATTGGGATTGTTTGCGAACACTTCCACCGAAATTAATCCGTCGTATAAAAGCTTTACAAAAGGAATATAACAAGAAAATCAACGATTATAATACGGTAAGTACCTAGATTATACTGTGATATTTTTTTATAGTCCAGTCAATTGTTTCAACTTTAAAGAGTAAAATTTTTATAGTCTAGTCAAATTGTTTTAACTTTAAAAAGTAATATTTATTGCCAAAATTAGATCGAGGTCACTCGCAGTTTATTTAAAAGCCTGTAGTTTTTATTAAGGCTAAGGTTTTTGATCTGTAGATTTTAAAAAATAACTAAAATGATTGTTTTTTTAATACAAATTTTATTGCTGTTTTTTTTTTCTAGTCAATTGAGGTCAAAGAAATTTTTGAAATCTACAAATCAAACTACCCTTAAATACATTTAATTTTATCGTAATAGTGGGGCAATGATTCTGGATTGTTTTAACAAATTTTTGATTTCCCGCTAAGAAAAATCGGGAAGTTATTGATTTTTCCTCGTTTTGCAAAATACGAGTTTTCATCAGATCTCGACGTTTTGAGGTTACAGGAAGCTTCCCTGACTATCCCTGCGAGGTTGTCACTATGTCTGTATGTATGTGTGTGTGTCTGTGTGAAGATATGTGAACCGCTTATAACGTTTGAACGGCTCGATTTTATCGCGGTTGGTGCCATTCGAAAGGGCTTGACCAAACCTAGATTTTGAATACAATCGATTCGAATTGGTAGATTTTGAGAAATCTCAAAAAAGCTAAGAAAAAAATTTTTTTTAAAGGTTTTTTGGGAATAACTTTTGAACAGCTCTATCGATCAACTCCTAAAATTAATCAGCTCTTAACCTTGATAAACCACGACGATCGCCGCCAATCCGGTTAAAATCGGTTGATTCGTTCGAGAGATATCCTCAGCAAAAAATTTCAAAAAAAGTGTTTTTTTTTTTTTTTTGCATAACTTCAACATTTCTTTCCGAATCGTTTTTGATGAAAGAGAATAATTATTAAGGCTCAAAAAACCACGTCGATCGCCGCCAGGAACATGATAATCGATTGATTGGTTCGAGAGATACCATTAACGAAATATTTGGGTACAGCTAGCTTTTAAAAATAAAAAAAGTATGTTTAAAAGTATACAACCGTTTTCCAAATTTTTTTTTACGAATATTTATTGTTTTGTAGAAATTTAAACACTTAAGATTTTCGTTTAAGTAACCCTCTAAACCTTAGCAAAAACAACTTGAGCAAAACAATTTTTGTTTTTTGTTTATAGGTTCAACAAATGGAAGATCTAATAGTATTGCAAGATTGTTTAGTCGTTGGAATGACTACAACTGGTGCAGCCAAATTTCGAACTGTATTAGAAGGTTTACGTTCACCAATTGGTAATGATTTAAAAAAAAATTATTATTTAACAATAATTTTATTTTATAAATAAATTGTTTCGTTGTTTCAGTAATTGTTGAAGAAGCAGCTGAAGTATTGGAATCACATATTGTGACTTCTCTTACACCAAACTGTAAACATCTTATTTTAATTGGTATGTAATTAACGGGTGGTTGGGTTATTAGAAGTAAGGGAAGCAGTAGCGGATTTAAGTAAGGGAAGCAGTAGCGGCGGTGGCAAATTTTGAGGGGCGCCAAAAATTTGATTCAATATGGCTAAAATTAAAAATCGATTGGATTTTCTTTAAACTGTACGACTATATTTTAAAGTTTAATTTATTACGCTGTTACTATCGAAACATAGTACCATTTTGAGGGTAGAATTTCTTTGTTGAAATAATTCATCAGGCAAATACTAAAATTTGAAATATCTAACAAAAAGAATTTAAAAATATTGGTTTTTTTTTTTTTTAATGCTAGCATATTTTTATTTACGAATTTAGATTTTTTTTTCATATTTTTCATTCAAAATTTAATTTTATTTTGCGCTTTATTGTAAAACAAAACATTGGGCGTGTTTGGCCGAAGTAAGTACTTACTAAATTTAGTAAGTCACTTAGTATACTTACAAAATTTTCGGCCGGGACACAAAATAAGTGCTAACGCAGTAAGCATGGATTAATATACGACGCCAGTTTGCTTATTGTTGATGTAAACAAAACGGACAGGAACATATCTGTCATTGTTCAGATACACAATTAATTCACTAAATTATCGATATTATCGACTGGGTCATTTAATATTTCTTCCAATAAAATATTTCTCATAAAATTATCCATTTGAAACTATTTTCAGGAGTTAAATTTAATTTCTAAATTTGGTACTTCATGGAAATGTTTATGTAATTTGTGTATTTTACAGGTGATCATAAGCAATTACGTCCGTCAACATCTGTATATCGTTTGGCAAAAGATTTCAATTTGGATGTATCATTATTCGAGCGTATGATCAAAAATGGAATGAAATATGAAACGTTAGGTGTACAACATCGTATGCGTCCAGAATTTGCACAATTAATTGTACCCACAATTTATCCAAATTTACAAAATCATCATACAGTTTATACGTATCCAAAAATAATGGGAATGAAGAAAAATTTATTTTTTATTAAACATACACATTTTGAGGAAGCCGTAAGTAATTCTCAAAACATGTTCGGACAGCGTACGACACTGATCAAGAGACAGACGAAGCAATGCCTTGTTTTTTTTCCAACTTGATTTAGAAATATGAAAATTTCAATGTGCAAACGTATTTTGTCAGTTTTCGGTCAGTTAGCGGGTTGGGCTATATCCTGATCGATAAATTAAAATTTGAACCACATGGTCAACCCTTGGGTTTAATTTCAAATTTAGAAACTCCTTACATAGTTTTTGCCTACGTTATAATAGGATCGTCTGTTCAAAATTTCAAACTTTCTGGATCAACGATTTGGGTTGTACCACCTTGCTCAAAAATTTCAAAATTTAAACCCGCTCTTCACCTGTTTAGAGATTGAATTAACAAAAAATCCTTTTCATAGTCCTGACTTACGCTATAAGAGGATACTCAGTTCAAAATTTCAAGCTTATTATACTGAATTAAAAAATTTGAAACTCCTCTTCCCCGTTTTTGGAGTTGTATTTGAATAAATCCTTTCTTTCGCTTTGTCTGCGTTATAACAAGATCCTTTGGTCTCTCACTCTTTTCAATCTCTTTGTTCTCTGAAACTTTCAAGCTTCTATACCATGCGGATTCATTTCTACGTTGATATGTCAGTCAGTCATTGATCCTTTTATTAATTTTTATTTAGGTTGTGGATATTGATAGTAAACAAAATAATCATGAAGCAGAGTTTATACTTCAATTATGTCGACATTTAATTTTACAAGGTTATAATGCTGATGACATAACTATTTTAACCACATACAATGGACAAATGTTTTATATGAAGAGAGTAAGTAAAATACTTACATCAAATTAGGGATGAAACGATACCATTGAGATATCGATACATTTACTCGATACTGTATCGGTCATCAAGTATCGATACTTACTTGAGGATTGAAAAGTATCGATACTGAAAATTTAGAATAATAAAAACCCAAAAAAGTATTGGTATTCTTTATTTTATAATAACAAAATTATTATTAAAATTTATGAAGAAAATTTGGACAACGGTTGACCCTAAAGGCCATCCCAACAACTTATCGCTAAATCTCCATACCTAAGCACTTTAAATTTAACATATTACAATGTTTTTGAGCTTAAAATTTTGTTTTTGAGGTTTGATGTTAAAAAAGCACTTGTCCCCGAATATTTTGTCAACGATATCTTTCGAACCAATCAACCGATTTTCACGTTCTTGGCGGCGATCGACGTGGTTTTTTGAGCTTTCATAATCATTTGGTTTCATTAAAAACGGTCCGAAAATAAATGTTGAAATTATGTAAAAAAACACTTTTTAGAAATTTTGGGTTCACGATATCTCTCGAACGAATAAACCGATTTTAACCGGATTGTGATTGACGTGGTTTATCAAGATTAAGAGCTGATTAATTTTTTGAGTTGTTCGATAGAGCCGTCTAAAATTTATTCCAAAAAAACCACATGAAAAAATTTTTTTTCTCAGTTTTTCTGAGATTTCTCAAAATCTACCGATTCGAATCGATCCAAATTGTATTCAAAATCTAAGTTTTGGTTCACACACACGTAGTATAAGTGTATTTACTCGTATCGTTTTATCCCTACAACAAATTACCTTTTTAAGAAACGCTCAAAAAAATATTTCATGTACAGTCAGCCAGCTAGTTCTTAGATAACACATTTTTTATTAATTTTTAGTTGCAAAGGGAAATTCCTACTATTCAAGATGTACGAATTACTGTTGTGGATAATTTTCAAGGAGAAGAAAGTAATATTATTTTACTGTCATTGGTACGAAGTAATCAAGAGAATAAAATCGGATTTTTGGCAACTGAAAATCGTATTTGTGTTGCATTGTCACGTGCGAAGCATGGTAATTATTATTTATTGACTAGCTGACCCCCGGGCAAACATTGTTTTTCCATATAAATTATTTCTAATCAACATCAATATCTATCAAAAATATAAATAAAATATTCTCAATTCTGAAGATATTAATTTATATTTTAAAGCAGACCCGCCCGCCGGGTTCACGTGTTGCTGTCTTAATTTTCCCATTTTATTAAATGATATTACATCGATTACACATGCGGATGCAATTCAACCCTTAGGGGTAGAATTTCAGAAAATTCTTTCTTATCGAATTTTCGGTATTAAAGTGCGCACCCTGTATTTACCTGGTATTTGGTGGGGTATAGCGTTGATCCCATAATTTGTTCTGTGGTACTCATACACTTGATGAAAGGTATATGGACCTCCTGAACCACGAATGATTCCGCGAATACTTGAACAATGCGATATGCACACTTTATACAATTGATAGTTCGACATATTGCTAATGAGAAGAGATAGAGAAATTTTGAATTTGAATTTCAAATTTAGATTTTGGTTTTTATGGAAATGATGCTAGTAGGAAAAAAAAGACAAAAGATGTTTCACAGCTAGGAACATTTTGTATTCCATAATTGAATTGTCGTGTATAGTATTTTCCGTTACTTATTATTTATATTTCTGTTTAAACCTTCCCTGAACTTAATTAATTCAAGACCAAAATTAGCCAAATCGGTCCAGCCATAGGAGTTTCAGCGAGACTAACGAACATCAATTGATTTGTATGTATATATATATATTATATATATATATATATATATACAAATACCGGGTGGATATATAAAATTCCGTGTCACAGCAACGCGTGACCGGGTCTGCTAGTTTTTAATATATTTGATAAAATTTTAGGATTTTATATTATTGGAAATATGGATCAGCTGGTAAGCAATGATAAATCTAAATGGCCCGAAATTAACACTGTGCTGGAGCAAAATAATAGTATTGGAACTGATTTAGTGCTGCAATGTAAAATTCATAAAGATCAAGAAACAAATGTAAGTTATATTTTTTTTCGGTCAAAATCAGTGAGGCAATTCAACTGTGAAAATCGAGTAATAAGCTCAAGTTTTCATATCCTTCAAGTATCAAACATTTTGAAGCTATACTTCTTTAGGCGATTTATGAAAAAAAGATGAGAATGAAATTTTAAGATGCGCACGCATTACTGTCACACAAAATTCACAGGTTGAAGTTGTTGTTATGATTTATGTTACACATAATGTAACAAAATAGATATTTATTTATTGAATTTTTCAAATTTAAACTCAGCTTTATTGACTGTGTTGACTGATCCTTCTACAGTCCTTTTATTGTAATTAATTATTTGCATACAATTAAAAATTGTTTTTTAATGAAGCCCAAGAAGTATAACTTCTGACACGCGTACATAACGTACACGCATCCAGTTTTTTTTTTTTACAATAATTGCTTTTCGACTTATACATTCTGCTATCCGATCTTTTAATACTCGACATATATAAAATATGTCAGAGTATATTAATTTTAGTCTAAAGTTTGTAGCGGCTAGTAAATATTGACCGCACAAAAAATTTGTTGGTATAGGTGTTCATAGAATCACCTAATTAGTTAATTTTCGCAAGTTCGTCCGGCCGTTCGCCCATCACCAAGATGGTTCAAAAACGAAAAGAGAGGGCGAGTTGAAATTTTTGGTGAAATTTTCGTGAATGAACAAAATCCGTCTATTGGATCCAATGGATGATCTATGATTCAATTTTTAAACCAATAAAGATAGAAGAAAAATTCAAGGACAAAAAACTTTTGTTTTTTTTTTTTCAAATCAAACAACTTTTGTTTGAAACATTTTGTTCCATCACCAAGATAGTTCAAAAACGAAAAGAGATAGCGAGTATATGTGTTTATAATTGTACGGACTGCATATTTAGAGTATTTTATGAATGCTTATCATTAAAAATAGTTCAAACATTGATACTTTAACGATACTTAACTCTGTTAGTTGTTAACTTATTTTACTTTTTATTTACAAATATTTTTATGAATTTTAATACAGGTGAATTGTGCAGAAGATTTTCAACGAAATTGTCCCGAAGGTGGTTGTTCATTGGCTTGTAATTTAATAATGCCATGCGGACATAAATGTGCGAGTATGTGTCATGTTCACGATCGTGAACATACTGAAACAAAATGTTTAATGTCATGTTCTAAGTATGTTTTTAAAAAAAATTTTAATCTTTAAAATATCGATTATACAAAGTTGATTTATTTAAATCATTTATTAGGGCGTACACCATCTGATGTAACTAAATAACATGTATTTTATACACACGGTAAGATTTGTCTGATCAGAAAATCTGATGGTGTGCGCGTACATAAAACTTGGTTATTTGAATTTTCACATAAATTTTTAGGTTATGTGAAAAAAGTGTAAATACAAAAGCTGTAGAACTTTTTATTACCTACAACTTTACCATTTAACTTTTTTCCATAGGACTTGTAGTTTTGCAGGAAATTCAGATAAACCGAATTTTACCCTTAAACAATCACTACCACCCCACCCCCCCTACTTCCCGAATTCAGATCGCCCGTAATTTATATTTCCTTTCATTTTTATCATCATATCTTCCGTTTCCAATGGGTTTCATCCTACTATAAATTTCTTCCAATTTTTATCATTTTTTATGGCTTCTACTCTGGTCTATTCGGGGTATCATCGTTAAAAATTTATAATTTATGTTTTGAAGGACTTGTGAACGAGATCATCCGTGTCCAGATTTTTGTTACAAAAAATGTAATCCATGTATGGTATTGGTTGAACACAGCTTACCATGTTCACATAAAGCTACATTACATTGTCACTTGAATCCACTTGAATATAAGTGTCGAGAAATAATTATTGTAAGTTCAATTTTAATTATAATTATAATTACTTCTGATTTTGAAAACTTACCTCCTGTTTTTTTTTTTAATCTCCGAAGGGGACGGCCTTTAGGGTCAACCGTTTTCCAAATTTTTTTTTTACTTTTAACTGGTGTAAGCCTTACCCTTTTGTCTGAAGAAAATTTCTGACCCTTTCCAAAAGTTAATACCGTGCAAGTGTGATTCATGTCAAAATTTTGGTACAGACAGAATTGTAATAAAATCTTCAATTAAATTTTTAGGTAAAATTAGATTGTGAACATGAAAATAAAATACATTGTTCAGTCGATCCAAAAACAGCATTATGTTCACATCCATGCATAACGCGTTTAGATTGCGGCCATACATGTGAGAAACGATGTCACGTGAAACATGATCCCGACCATGAGAATTATGAGTGTCGCAAGCCCTGTGAGCTATTGATGGTGAATTGTCAGGCAGATCATAAATGTGATAAACTTTGTCACGAACAATGTAATTTATGTAATATCACTGTTGAGAAGAAACACAATAAATGTGAACATTCACAGAAAGTGAAATGCTATCAGAATATTGATGATGTTTTATGTGAAAAAAAATGTACCAGAAAAATGAGTTGTGGACATTCATGTGTCAGTTTATGTGGTGAACCATGCGATCAAAGTAAATGTGAAGTTAAGGTAATGTGTAATTTTAATTTTTTTTCATTTTCTCATAGATGTCTCATTTTAAATGATTGATCCCTTTAATAATACTGTAGTCATAAATAAGTTTTCTATTAGAAATGGGGGGCGATATACATCGATATTCAAGCAGAACATTATTCAAATGTGTATTTATTTCAGATATTAGCCTTTTTCCGCTGACGATTAAAAAAAATTTAATCGGTCTCACCACAGTCAATAGATACAATGGGTGTTTTAAATTACTAATTGATAAACAACAATTTTAAATCTACATTTTAAGCAATTAAATTGAAATATTTGATTTTTGTGTAATTTTAATTTTTAAATTTTCTCATAGATGTCTCATTTTAAATGATCAATCCCCTTAATAATTCTCTTATCATAAAAAAGTTTTCTACTAGAGATGGGGGGGGGGGGTTATATACATCGATATTAAGGCAGAACATTATTCAAATGTGTATTTATTTCAGATATTAGCCTTTTTCCGGTGAATATTTAAAAAAAATCAATAGATGTCACCACAGTGAATGGGTACAATGAGGGTGTTTTAAATTACCAATTTATTAACAGTAATTTTAAGAGTAGAATGTTTGTTTCAATCGAATATCTTAGAAACTATTTATTTATCAAAATTACTACTTACTGTCAAAAGACACCTCAAAACAATTTTACCCACCGAAAAAACCTCTTATTTCGGCATTTTTTGACGTTTACTTGTGTACGGTCTCTTCAAATTGCCCTAGATTGTTAAAAATTTATATGTAGATTTATTTTAGTTTCAAGAAGGTGTTTTATGGCGGTACCAACGTCCCAATTCCCTAATCTTCATACGAACGAAATATCATTTTGACGATTTTTTAAAGTGTGCACACTCAAATAGCAGCCTCTCTAAATTCAGTCAGAGAGTTTGTGTGAAAGCTAAGTTTATGCTAACGAAGTGTCTTTCTGGCAGTCAATATCTCTGTGTTCTCTTTTTTTCCGCACAAAATATTTCGATTTTTTGTGGTTTTTTAAGAGATTTGTACAATAGATAATTATATAAAAAAATAATAAGGTCCTTTGATTTTCAGGTACAAAAAGTGATACCTTTATGTGGACATACAATAAAAGTGGAATGTGGAAAAACACCAGATCGTATATATTGTAAAAGAAAATGTCCATTAAAAATGCCATGTGGACATGTGTGTAATAATCGTTGCGATAAATGTACTGCACAAGGTTGTTCAACAACTAAATGTACATTCCATGTGGAACATTCATTTGTTGTTGATTGCAATCACAAATTTCAGATTCCATGTTTTAAAACAGAGAAGACAGGTGTGTATTGAAAATTTTCTTTTTTATTTTTATTACGCAATT